>APFE031132323.1:0-40949 GCA_000404065.3 Pinus taeda
AATACAAGCTCATAACTGTTTCTGAAGAAAACATCGAAAAGTGCAGAAATTGAACTTAAGGTGTAATGAAACAAATCTTAAGCTATTATTTTTTCCTGCAACTTAGAAAGGCGGAAAGGTGATAAAAACATAAAATAGACAGGGCAGAAAAACACTTATTGGATCATGTAGAGACACAGGAATTCCGTGATCATTCCTTGGCCAAGAGAAAACAGCAAGTTGTTTCGCAATCCATGCTTTCAGCAATCTTTGATTATGGAAAAATATGACAGTTACAGTGCGAGTCTTTACTCAGAGAAAACGCTGGAAAGAAAACTGACCAACAACTACTACCAACCAACCAACCCTTCACAATATCGCTTAGGGCGGTATTTATAAACAAAATATCGGAAAGACATCATTACAAGTGACCTTGACAGGTCTGCTTAGAACTCTTCAAAAATCTAAACGCTGCTGGAATTAAATGCAAGTAAATCTTTTTGGCTGCGTTGAGGGCAGCTGGATCGGAACAGGTGACGAGGTGGCCCTTGGGGACCAGATGCGGTGCTGCTGGAGTGAATGTGTTTCGGGGCTGCAGTTCGACTTTGGTGCGAATTGAATGTGCAATTATTATGATTTGAGAGCTTCAAGTAGTTTCGCTCTCCTTCTGTGAATCTGCCGGAAGATATTCAATTTTTTCTTGCTTTGGGCCGCTGCTCAAGATATTCTCTGATACACTTTGCCGCTACATTGATGGTTTCCGCCGTCGACTGATAGTCTTTGACACGCTTGAAGGAATGCTGATTTGATCTGATACACTTTAAACTCTGTGACTGATCTGCTGCTGTCTTCAAACCGGATCCTTTGGCACGATTGGGGGATTTTCAGGCTCTTTCGGCGCGCAGTGGGCTCGGCAATCAGAAGATTCCGTAAGATTCCTCGAAATGGCTGATTTCCCGTAGCGATGCGCGAATAGCACTTCTCGCGCATCGGAAACTGCCTCCGTTTCTTGATCTGGAGGTCCGAAGTGCGATTTTTCTCCCTGCGCGAAGCTTTTTCGGCTTTTCTGGCTGCTGACGTAAGCATGGCGTCGGCTGTACGGCAGATGACGTCAGCTGTGGGTCCCTGGTATAGAGTGACGTGGTGAGATACTGGATGTACTGTGGTGAAGAGACTCTGATGCGATATTGCGATATCGCGTCAGCGGGGAACGAGGGGGATAATTGGGTTGGACATTTGGCGCTTGCGATTGCCAATCAGCGATATCGCGATATCGCATCGGTGGAGACGGAGAGGTGAATGGATTGGACATTCGGCATTTGTGATTGCCGATCGCCGATATCGCAATATCGCATCGGCGGGGGACGGAAGGGGGATGATTTGCATGAATATGAGAGTGCGAGGTTGCGATGTGAAAAATGGCTTTGAGGAGGAAAAAGCAAGTAAGTGGGTGTGAAGGGCATTTGAGGTTTCGGAATGGGTCCGATTACCTCGGAGGGACTTTATACTTTGGAAGGAGTCCATCGTATCTGGGAGGTGGTTTTGGAGGTCGGGGTTCTTGCTTAGTTTTTGATAAACTGAACAATTCCCGGGAGTTGTTATGGTTATTTTTCAACCAGGGGGAGGGATATTACATAGGGGGGATTTTACTTAATATTAATAAGGGGACGGGAAGAATAAGGAGCTAAATAATAATGTTAGGGTTAATATGGAGATGGTAATAAAGCGCTACGTTCGGGAGAGCTTAGGCTGTTGCAAGGGGACAGGACCATACTTCGGGAGAAGATATGGAACAACTTTGAGTAAAGAAGGTCTTTACTCAAGCTGGAGTTATGAAGATGATGGAACTTAAGAGGTGTCAAGCAGATCTTGACCTCTTTTGGGGATGTTAGTTAATGATTGGGGAAAACAGAGAAGGGGAGTCAGTTATACCTCATTTGAGCCCTTTTGCTTACAAATCTTTGCTGATTATGTTCTGCATGATATGATGCCTAAAAACTTGGAACTGGTCAGCAATTCAACAGCCTCAGAACTACCTACCCAGCCTATTTGCCTAGCATTTCTCTTCTTTTGTTTGGGGGTGCACTTTGACTTGCAAACCCATCATACAATTTCTTTTGATGCTTTCCTATCTACATACTACCCTTATTTCTTCCAGAGCCGAGATTAAGCTGTTGGGCTCTTCTGCTTCTCTACCTATCTAAGAATTTGCCAAGAGTAAACTGTTTGGACAGACTTACAATCTCTATATTCTAAAACATGAGTTTTAAACCTAGGGAGACCAAGATTAAACTGTTTGGACCTCCCTTTAACTAAAAATAGCGATACCGGGATAACTTTACAAAATTTGAAGGCAATTGAATGAACTTGAAGTAACCTTCTTCATGTGGAGACTGTTTGAGCAAATATGGAGCATTGCACCAAGCACAATACGACATATTTGTCCTGTGAAATGCCAATCATGAAAAATGCATACCCGCTGCAGCAGGAGCTAACAGCATGCATGAAACTATTGTGCACGAACGATCAACGATTGGACGACTCGCTTCAGCCACATGCATGTTGATCTATTTACGGAATCTTTCATTCATCTTTCAATCACTTCCGCTTTCACTTAGTGTTTCCATGCATTCATTGTCTTATTTTCTTTCAGTTGCCTGTCGGCAAGTTGTGCCAATCTTGGCCCAGACTCTGCCTTCATAAGACAACATTGCACAATCTAGGGAAGGAAGAAACTATCTTCCTCTCCAGAAATGCACATTTCTTCCTAGCACTATCCTCCACGATTGTTTTGTTCATTTTTTAGGGATAGTGAATGTTGGCCCATAAAATTGTGCAATGTAGTCGTTGAGCCTGCAGTCACTCCCAACTGGAATTGTGCATTCCACAATCCCAACAATCAACAACTAGTCTAGATTGCACATTGTGCAAATCCAATAGCCAATATTGCCTCCCAGACAACCAAGGCTTCCTTTTGCATAATTCTGGAAGTTAGTCACCCAGCCTCCCAGAAGAAATTGCAAAATCTTGCCTATCAATTCCCCAGGTATGTGCTATGTCATTCCTCGAATTTGCTTTGATTTTCGTTGACAAATTTATTTCCATGCATGTTGCTTTGCCTTTAGATCTTTTAGGTGTTCATCTGCATCTTAGCAGTATAGGATCAATGGCTTCCAAGAGAGCGGGATCACAGGACACTGACATAAATGCAGCTGGAGTAGCAATTGAGCGAGTGTCCTCTAGTCTACCAATCTATGAAGATACAAAGTTGTTTCTAGACAAGGATATCAAATTGAAGTTGCAAAAGGACAATGAAGAATTTGCAAGCACTTTTGAGGAATACCTTGAAGAGCTTCAGGTGTACATGAACATTCACAAGTCCGCTTGTAACATATTGCATGTAGATACCCCACGTTCCCATGCGCGGACATGATACACTCGATTGTCTCTCACATTGATCCCGAGACGATGAACTTGATAGTGTCAGTGGGATGAAGCTTGCAACCTTCTAGGCACGAGACTATGATGAGATGTATCAGATGTTAGAGCTTGTGACCATCATGAAGACTCCCTTCAGTTTGCCCAAAAACATTGCTAAATCCAGAGACATTCTAAAGAACTAGGTAAAGGAGTCGGCTTGATTTAGGTTGACACCCAACAAGATCTACAAGACAAAGATACTGCAAAAGGTGTATCAATACTTGGTCATATTTGAATGCCGACTGTGTGGCCAAGAAAGCACAAAAACCTTCCCACAGAGTTGGGTTATCACGCTGGACCAATTGGCTAGAGAAGGAAAACCATGTAACTCCATCTTTTTGGCTCATCAGTTGAAGGAACAGGTAACAAAGGCTCGAAAGACACCCGGAGGTATGCATGTAGAGATTTACATGTTTGCCTACATCTTAGATGAAATCTGTGCTTGACAAGATTTCCCAGAATTGGAGTGGGCATGGTCACCAGTGGAAACTGCTCTAAACACATATTTGAAGTTTTTGTTCGAATGTAGCTTCAGATGAGTAATCACATGGTTGTCCAATCATTTTGTCACCCTAGTGTACAAGATGATATTTGAACAGGATCCACCCTGCATGTCAAAGGAAACAATGGAGGCACTAATAGGCATTACTGATTGGTATGCCTCACTGTCGAGCACCTTCATCGGAATGTTCAGCGGGGAGAAGCCTCTGCATGTTCTACCAAATTTTTCCTTGGACGTACTTGTTATGCAGGAAGTGGAATACCACATCTTGGCAATATTGACAGCTATATTGCATTGAAAGAAGAAGGCACATTGGCCTGCTCTTCCGTTGCAGATTGGGTTATATGAGATTCAGAGTATCAAGCAAGTCGATGTCGAAGCAGAACTGATCAAGAAGTAACCATTCAACCTTCGAAGCTACAATCCGTATGACCCTTATTGCATTGTGAAATATCACTACATGAGAGTTCAGTTCAACTAGATCCACGGGGCATGTCATTGGGCCGTGGAGGACCCATGGAGATATTTCTATAGTTTCTCCATACCAATTAAAAGGTTGGCTTCGCTGTGGAGTGGTTAGCGAAGAAACTTGAAGTAGTGTCATGGAGAGCACCGGGAGTGGTAGTGGCAGTAGAGGCAATCATAACAGTACACGAAAGACGTAAGAGGAAGATTGTCGATCACACAGTGCAAGAGAGAAGCTGCAAGTTTCGAGTAGATCCATTAGTAGAGAAAGCAAATATGGCTATAGAGGAAAAGAGGCGCCAACGTGACATGTGAATCGTGCAAAGGCAGAGGGATAAGAGAAGAATGGAAGAAGTAGAGGAGTTGCATGAGATAAGGGAGAAACTATGAAAGGAACAAGAGATGTGAAAATAGGAGAAGGAAGCACAACAACAACAGGTACAACAGGGGGTGCAACATGTGAAAACAGACAAAGCAAAACCCATACAAGTATTTGATGCATAAAAATAGCTGGCATCAGGAAAATAGGGTGAGCCATTATAGGATCAAGACTTCACTCATGAGATAGAGAAATCACTTCAACAATTGGATGCAGACATGGAGCAACAAGAGTTGGAATAGGAAATCGACCTCATGCCTCATCACCAAGAGATTGACTTACCTACTTCACTACATCTAGATGAGGAGCAAGTCTCCAGTAACCAAGGAGGCACTAATATCCTTGGTGATAAGCTGGAAGGAGATATGCACAACATCTTATTGGATGAATCTCAACATAGAGTTGTGCAGTCTCGCAGAGTGTCAACTCCAGAGGATCATACATCTCCTATGCAAGTTAAGGAATGAGTGGTCATGACTAATGTGCACAAACATCCAACATCCTTGGTTGATGCAACAAGAGTGAATGTCGAAGCCACTAGCTCAAGTGTTCACTTTCTGATAGCTGAGAATGAGCGAATGGCAAAGGAACTACAGACGATAAAGCAAGGAGGAGACTTGGTGACAATATCCACCTGAGCTAAACTAAAGAAGGTAATACTAGATGAAGTATTGTCCCTTGACACATTTCTGCGAGCGTTGTACTCCAAGTTTGGTACCGTGCATAAGGTAGTCATCCATTTCAATGGGTGGCAACATTGATGTGCTAGAAGAGCACCTATCATGACAAACTTGCATGCTGCTATTGATGACATGTAAACATGGATGATGAAATACAAGGGAGCCCTGCTTCACTTGCCTAAGATGATGAGGGCCAATGTTGTCGAGTGGAAGGCATGTATCTAGAGTCAAATTCAGAACTATGAAGAGCTCTGCTAGCGCATCACTAGCATAAAAGATTCCCATGTAACACTATTCAAGAGTATGGATGTTGTGGTGTGCACACATGCGATCCCATCTATTAGGACTCTCACTAAGCGAAGACAAAGAAACAGGTCTAACTAGAGCTTCACTCATACTTCGATGAGTTGATGCACATTGCCACTAGCACAGACTTGCCCATCAATGTAGACATCATGCACAATTATGTTGCTGGTTTGACCGCATTGAAGACAATGATGTGCATGCTTTCAGATGAGTTGGACAGAGGATCCTGAGCAGTGTGCCTGGATGCTATGGAGGAAAGAGTTAGGTTTAAATGGATTTCACTATGGAGCACACAGACACCATCAAGGACTACCGATATTGGCATCAATATGTTACTATCGATCAGCATGAAGATGTTGAGGAGTTGGACTTCCATGGTTGTCTAAGTCAGAGTGATGTCTAGCATGGATTTCGTAAGCCATTTTGTTTCACATGGGTACATGTGCATTGCAATATAAAGTCATGTCAAGTGTAAATACTTCGATGTAATAGTCATAGAGTAGGTGAAGAGTCATGAGGGTAGTTGAACTGTCACAAAGGGGAATGTCAAGGGTCACCCCACCCTTTCCTATAAACAGTCTCTCATAACTCATTGTATAGGATTTTGGTCAGAAAAGCTTCTGATAAGACTATATTGGAGAGAAAATGGACAATATTTTAATGTACCTTGGCTTCTCCACTATGTCAAGCTAGTACATCTCTTTGGAGGAGCAGGAAGATGTGGCTGTAACATTCCACTATTGGGACTAGTGGTTGGAAACGTATGTGTTGTATGACTGGAACTTACACTTCTTTATGTAACAAGAGCCATCACATTTCATGCATATGTTGTATTGCATACTATGCTAGCTGGTTTACTCTAAATGATATAAGTATTTGTTTTCTTATGCATGCATGTATGGAATATTTTGTATAAGTATGTATGTATCTTTCTAAAATGTGTTGTTGGTTTAACAATCACTTTGGATTTCTCACTAACTTGCTCTGCAGCTTGTGATGCATCTTCACTCGCGTGTTACCTTCCAAGCTTAGTACTATTACAGGTTTCCAAGGGGTGCACTCATCTCAACCCACATGTGTTAGAACCTCTAATGCACCTCCCTTGACTTACTGCAGCTGTCACACCCTTGCTACCAACAGAGTTATCTTACTTGCCTCTATGCAAAATCGTGGTCAAGGAATTACCATACGACCCACTGCTAGGACTCCTACACCAAACAGTCTGATGTCTAATTGGAACTTCTTACTAGGGAGATCCCTTGACATGTTGGTGGGTCTAGAACGATCAACATTTATAGCGCTAGGAGGGCCATATGACAAGATGTGTCCTCTCATCTGGCTTTGAACCTTTGCATATCTTTGATGGATTCTTGCACTCTTCTCCCTTCACGATGTTTTTCGAATCATGAAGATGTCATAATCATGAGGGAGATTTTTGATCACTTGTCCACTTACATGTATGATGGTGAAGGAGAAGTGGCCTAGCCTAAGTACTTACATGACTTTCTTTCCATGCTTCATGAGGAAGATGGGCGTTCTGACGAGCAAGCCAGCTTGCTGCTTGTATACACACTTCATAAATATCCACTTTGATGGTTGTTCAGCCTACCGGCTAACAACATGCACTCACTTGAGCACTTTTGTGATCTCATTGAAGACACTTTCTATCATTTTGATCTAGACCATATTGACCAAAAAATGCTATAGCAACGGAAGGCTCCACATGAATCGATTATGGACTTTTGGCAGTGCTTCCGTGACTTGCAATTCAAGCTCTAAGGAGCCAGATGAAATTTTCCTATCTTTGGGACTGATTCATGTATTGCCTTAAGAAATATACTCGTCCCAAGAAGAGGTTTGAAATCAAGCCTTGCTCAACCTTCTTTAGTGAGGGAGCTACGCAATCTCAGCCAGATGCGGTCACTTTCACGAGTGGTTGTCCTCCATCACCTCATCAAACAGCTCCACCATTGTCAAGTGATGTTAAGGATCATGTTCACACACTTGTTTAGCCTTCACATCCTCCCAACATCACTCCACTTAATTTTTGCGTAGATTTGGTTGTGATTCCTTCGAGTTGTCATATGCATTCTATTCCACAACCTCTGTCTTCGCACTTGGATATTACTTCGGATGATACTATTTTATGTTCTTCCATTCCAGACTCTTCACTTGTTGTGAATGAGGAACAAGGCACTAAAGTAGTTGGTGTTGCACAACCAACATGTGCTTTAATTCATGAAGATTATGAGTGGGAGCTTGAACATCAACACTTGGCGCAGGATGATTCCCTTTTGTCGGAGCCTCCTCCATTCTTTCCTGACATCTTTGGTGAACCTTACATCCATGATTTTACATGTGTATCTCCATCCACAGATGTACCCATTGTTGATCACTGGCATGATACACTAGATGTTAGTCCATCATTCAATAATGGAGAGGATAAGTTATTCATTGAAAATCTGCTTGAAATTTCATTTGTCTTTTCTGGAAACATAGAGGGTGAGTTTGTTCTCTTTTCATCTACCCCTTTGTTTGATTCATCTGATCATGAGGATGGTGATGAAATCATTGATTTTTTTGATCATGGTGGTCGTGATCCATTTACTACCATATTTGATCATGATCATGACTCTATTGTAGTTGATCTTTCGAAGCCACTGATTTATGATCATATACCCGATGATGAAGTTGAAACACCCAGGACTCCCAAGGCACTTTAGCCTGAGCTGATGGTTATGTCAGGTCCTCACTCTCTTGGGGTTAGTCTCACTTCTGATCCAGAAATTGTTCATTCACCCAAGGCTCCTCATCACTCATCTATATGCATTGAAGATCCATATCACACATAGATCATACTTCCTCCACTCGAGCTACATGATCCTATCGCTCAAGAACTAGAGAAATCTTACATTGCAAGTACACATGCATGACACATGTTATCTTTTATTTCTTTCATTTGCTTTCATGTCATATTCAAGAGTGTTCTTATGCTTCAAAGCTACACACAATGTTTTATAAATTTATGACAAGTCCACAAACTGCTCACCATACACTTGTACTCACTTATGTCCTGTGGGCACTTTGAAACATGAAGTGTTGTTGTTTTCATTGTTATATCTTTCTTTCTTGCCGGTTTGCACAACTGGGTTTCTCGCGGACAAAGCCTTCACCAACACAGGTCAACGAATGTGTCAGTAGTTGCATTGGAAATATTACTTCATGTGATAAGGTCCATGCACCGTTAGCTTAGGAGTAGGAGTAGTGTTTGATTTCAATCCATTTATTTCTATGCTAGTTTGCCTACTTGCCTTATTTGTTTGTTTTTTTGCTTGCTTGTTTGCTTACTTGCTTTGGTTTCTCTTTTTCTTTTTCTCTTGCTTTTTTTTGTTGTTTGTTAGTTCACTTGTTTCATTTGTAGGTTAGCTTCACATGAAACCATGTATGACTCTTTAAACAAGTTGGGTAAAGTGCAAGAGGGCTTGTACAACTAACACTACTTTGTTATCTATCATCTTGCCTTTGTATGAAGAACTTGTTACTTTTAGTCCATGATACGTCGAAGGAAAATACATACTATTTGAAGTGAACCTTGGTGAAAACACAACATTTGCACACTAACTAGTATCACCTACTCTAGTTGGTTGTTTTTGGGTTAACCCTTGTCAGATCAGTTAAGTAGAATAAGGTGAGGGGGGAAAATTTAACAAGCACATTGGAGATATAATAAACTACTTCTTTCTAGAACAACCTCTTTTTCTCTCAAAAAGTCGAGATCCATATTCTGCCTCTGAAATGAATAAGTGCTATGCACAATTGAAAAAAACTAAAATGAAAAAAATTAAACAATTAAAAAAAATGAAAAATGAAAAATGAATAAGGTGAAAGAAGAGAAAGCCTTCCTTCACAGAGAGGTGATGCAAGTAACTCCATCGAGGTATTGACCAGGCTTGCTGGCAGCGGAGCTATGCTTGTGTTCCTATGTGACTCCACCCAGGTACTATCCAAGGTTGCTGGCAGTGGAGCAACACTAGAGATGAAACTAAGACTCTAACGACTACACTGTTTGTGACAAAATATAGCCCTCAACCCCAATCAAAAAAATTGTATTGCGTTGGCTTGGAATGTGTGTCAATCAACCAAGAGCTTGGCAGATGCTACATCTCACAATCAAGCTAGTGTGAAACCAAGATGAACTGAGAATTGAATAATACTTCTAGAGGTTCTAGACTTGTTTTTCACGAACAAGGTCCATTCAAAGAGCTGGAGTTCTACCAACATGTATCTAATGTTGTAGTGGCTACAACCACCCTCCAAAATGTTTCCTTAGCTTCGTTTTGGAGCCTCCCTACCAATTTTTTAGAGCACCTTTTCTTGCTTCATCAAGTACACAAGATTCAATGTTTTTCTTGTACAAAGGAAACTTTTTGATCATAGCTTGATGCATTCCCCTCACAAGCTGTTCATTTGGACTTGGTTTAGTTGCAGGATGAGTAGCTCCCCCAAGAAATTGCTCATTTTTGGAGGGAAACCAAACTTCCCTACAAAAATTGTGCAATCCTGTTTGATAGCTTGCTGGGCTCTAGAATTGCATAGTTTTGCCAGTCAACACTCATAGTGAAAATTGTGCAATTTTCCCCAAAAGGGCTGCTCAGCTGAGAATTTGCTCAAATTTGGGCAACAGTTAGCTGTTCTACCCAGAAATTGTGTAAATCTCCTCAATAGCCAGCCTAACTCCCAACTAGAAATGTGCAATTCCTTCCAGCAGTTGAGCAACTTCATGCATGAGTAATTGGGTTGACTAGTTCCTCCCAGGACCAAGGAACTTAACTTGCATGCATGCATTGTTTTTTCCTAGAATAGAAAAAGGAAACACCCAAATGGCAACCCATGATTCAGGGAGCTATTTTTAGTAGTTGGACGTTACATGCAAATTTGTCTTAGAAACTTTCCTCCAAGTGTCGCTTTTTCCTAGATTTGTGGCATTTGCATCATGAGCTCAAAAATTATTTATTTGATGCATCAGGGCTCATTATTTCACATAAATCTTGGAGCTTTGACATCCCACAACACATCCAAGACACTTCGACACATCCAAATCAGTTATTCATGGGTAAGTGGCCTCAACTTGTATTTTTTAGCATTTATGTTGCTTTTTTATTATTTCGCTTGTGTGAGTGTTGTTTTCTTGATTTATTTGAATGCTTTATGTCATTTACATGTATACTAGCTTGGCCTATCTATTTCAGTTTTCGTTGCTATCTCACTGTTGCCGCATGCATGAAACTATTGGGCACGAATGGTCACCGATTCGACAATTTGCTTCAACCACATGCATTTTATTCTATTTATTGAATCTTTCATTCATGTTTGAATGTACTGTTAACCACTTCTTCTTTCACTTAGTGTCTCCATCCATTCACTATCTTATTTTCTTTTAGTTGTCCATCGGTGAGTCGATCCAATGTTGGCCCAAAATCTACCTTCACTGAGACAACATTGTGCAATCTAGGGAAGGAAAGCTCTATCTTCATCTCCAGAAATGCACATTTCTACCTAGCACTATCCTCTAGGACTATTTTTTGCATTTCTAAGGGACACTGTCTGCTAGCCTAGAAAATTGCACAATGTTGTCACTCCCAGCTTGAATTGTGCATTACACAATCCCAATAGCCAACAACCAGTCTAGATTGCACATTGTACAAATCTATCAGCCAGTCTTACCTCCTAGATAGCCCAGACTACCTTTTATGTAGTTTTGGAAAGAAGTTACCCAACCTCCCTGAAGAAATTGTACAATCTTGCTTATCAGTTCCCCAGGTATGTGCTATGTCATTCCATGAATTTTCTTTGGTTTTCGATGATATATTTCTTGCCATGCATGTTGCTTCCCCTCTAGATATTTTAGGTGTTCATCCACCTCTTAGTAGTATAGTATCAATGGCTTATAAGAGAGTGGGATCACAAGACATTGATGGAAAATCAATTGGAGCAGCAGTTGAGCTAGTGTCCTCTAGTCTATCGATCTATGAAGATACAAAGTTGTAGGACATCAAATTGAAGTGGAAACAGGTCAATGAAGCATTTGTAGGAACTTTTTAGGAAGACCTCAAAGACCGTTGAGTGTACGTGAACATTCACAAGTTCAGCTTGTACTGGATTTCATTAGATACCCCATGTTCCCATGCACGAACATGATACACTGGATCATCTCTCACACTGATCCTGCGATGATGAACTTGAGCAATGTTAATGGGACAAAGCTAGCAACCTTCTGGGCATGATACTATGACAAGATGTATTAGATGTTAGAGCATGTGACCATCATGAAGACTCCCTTCAGTTTAGCCAACAACAGTGCTAACTCCAGATACATTATGAAGAACTAGGTTAAGGAGTCGGCTCGATTCAAGTTGACACCCAACCAGATCTACAAGATGAAGATATTGCAGAAGGCATATCAATACGTGGTCATATTTTCATGTTGACTGTGTGGCTAAGAAAGCATGGAAACCTTCCCAAAGAATTGGGTGATTGCACTGGACCAACTAGATAAAGAAGGAAAACCATGTTATTGGTCTGGCTTGTTGGCTCATCAGCTAAAGGAACAGGTAATGAAGGCTTGACAGAAACCTCGAGGTATGCATGTAGAGATTTACATCTCCACCTACATATTAGATGCAGTCTATGCCTGACAAGAGTTCCCGAGCTTGGAGTGGGCATGGTCACTGGTGGAGACTGTTGTGAACACATATTTCAAGTTGTTGTCCAAATGCAGCTTCAGAGGAGTAATCACACGGTTATCCAATCATTTTGTCACCCCAGTGTACAATATGATATTCGACAGGATCCACCCTGCATGTCAAAGGAAGAAATCGAGGGATTGATATGCATTGCTAATTGGTATGCCTCACTGTCTGGCACATTCATCCAAATGTTCAGTGCAGAGAAGCCTTCACATATTCTATCAAAGTTTTCCTTGGACATACTTGTCATACAGGAAGTAGCATACCACATCTCAATAGGATTGACAACTAGACTGCACCAAAAGAAGAAGGCACCTTGGTCCACTCTTCCATTGTAGATTGGGTTATATGATATTCGGAGTATCAAGCAATTAGATGTCGAAGTAGAATTGATCAAGAAGTACCCATTTGAATTCTGAAGCTACAATCTATATGACCCACATTGCATTGTGAAATATCACTGCATGAGAGTTCAGTTCAACTGGATCCACGGGGCATGTCATTGGTCTGAGGAGGACCCATGGAGATATTGCTGCAGTTTCTCTAGACCCAATGAATAGGTTGGCTTTACTGTGGAGTGGTTAGTGAAGTAACATGAAGCAACTTTATGGAGAGCACTAGCACCAATAGTAACAGTGGTAGTATATGCAAGCATACTAGTGCGTGACAAAGGTAAGAGGAAAATTGTCGATCACATGGAGGAAGGGCAAAGCTACAAGTTTCAAGCAGATCCATGTAGAGAAAAAAGTTATGGCTCTAGAGGCAAATAGGCACCAATGCAACATGAAAATCAAGCAAACGTAGAGGGATAAGAGAAGAATGGAAGAAGCAAAGAAGGAGTTTCATGAGCTCAGGGAGCAGCTCTAGAAGGAACAAGATCTACACAAACAGGAGAGGGAAGCACAACAACAATAGGTACAACAGGGGGCACAACATGTGAGAACAGATGAAGCAGCGCCCGTACAAGTATTTGATTCATAAAAATAGCTGGCATTAGGAAAATAGGGTGAACCACCATAGGAGTAAGACTTCACTCATTAGATAGAGCAAGCACTTGAAGAGTTGGATGCAGACATGGAGCAATAAGAGCTATAATAGGACACTGATCTCATGTCTCATCACCAAGATGTTGACTTACCCACTTCACCACATCCAGATGATGAGAAACTCTCCAGTGACCAAGGAGGCACTGGTATCCTTGGTGACCAGCTGGAAGGAAAGATGCACACCATCTCATTTGAAGAATCTCAACATAGAGTTGTGTAGTCTTGCAGAGTGTCAACTCTGAACGATCATACATCTCTTGCACAAGTTGAGGAATGAGTGATCATGAATGATGTGCATAAACATCCAGTAGCCTTGATCAATGCAACCAGAGTGTATATCGAATCCACTAGGTCAAGTGTTCTCTTTCTGATAGCTAAGAATGAGCGAATGGAAAAGGAACTAAAAATGGCAAGCAAAGAGGAGACTTGGTGACAATCTCTGCCTGAGCTGAACTAAAGAAGGCAATACTAGATGAAGTATTGTCCCTTGACATAGTTATGCGAGCGTTGTACTCCAAGTTTGGTATCGTGCATAAGGTAGTCGTCCATCTCAATGGATGGCAACAACAATGTGCTAGAAGAGCATGTATCTTGACGAACTTGCATGCTGCTATTGATGACATGCAAACATGGACGATGAAATACAAGGGAGCCCTGCTTCACTTGCCTAAGATGATGAGGGCAAATGTGTTCGAAATGAAGGCATGTGTCCGGAGTCAAATTAGGAACTATGAAGAGCTCCCACAACTCATCACTATCATACAAGCCTCCCATGCACGAGTATTCAAGTGTATGGATGTTATGATGCACACACATATGTGATCCCATCTTTTGGGACTCTCACCCAGGTGAAGACAAAGAAACAACTCTGACTAGATTTTGACTCGTGTTCGACGAGTTGATGTGCATTGCCACTAGCCCAGACTTGCCCATCAGTGTAGACATCATGCACAAGTATGTTGCTGGTACGACTACATTGAAGACAATGATGCGTATTCTTTCAGACGAGATGGATAGAGGAGCCCGAGTAGTGTACCCAGATGCTATGGAGGAAAGAGTCAAGTTTTAGACGGATGTCACCATGGAGCACATGGACACCATCAAGGACTGCCGATCTTGGCATCAGTATGTTTCTAGCGATCAACATGAATATGTTGAGGATTTTGACTTCCATGGTTGTCTAATTCAGAGTGATGTATAACATGGATTTCTCAAGCTATTTTGTTTCACATGGGTACGTGTGCATTGTAATGTAAAGACATGTCAAGTGTCAATAGTTGGATGTAACAGTCATAGAGTAGGTGAAGATTCATGAGGGTAGTTGAACTGTTAGAAAGGTGAATGTCAAGGGTCACCCCACCCTTTTCTATAAATAGTTCATCATAACTCATTGTATAGGCTTTTGGTTAGCCAAGCTTCTGATAAGACTATCTTGGAGAGAGCTTGAATAGTATTGTAATGTACCTTGGCTTCTCCACTACGCAAAGCTAGTACATCTCTTTGGAGGAGCAGGCGGATGTGGTTGTAATGTTCCATTATTGGGACTAGTGGTTGTACATGGATGTATTTTATGACTAGAACTTACACTTCTTTACATAATAAGAGCCAACACGTTTCATGCATATGTTGTATTGTATTCTATGCTATCTGGTTTACTCTAAATGATATATGTATTGGTTTGCTTACACATGCATGTATAGACTATTTTGTATAAGTATGTATGTATCTTTATGAAATATGGTGTTGGTTTAACCATCACTTTGGATTGCTCGCTAACTTGCTCTCCAGCTTGTGATGCATGTTCACTTGTGTGTTCCCTTCCAAGTTGAGTACTATTACAGGTTTCCAAGGGGTGCACTCATCTCAACGCACATGTGTTAGAACCTCTCATGCACCTTTCTTGACTCACTACAGCTATCACACCCTTGCTACAAACAGAGTTATCTTACTTGCCTCTGTGCAAAATCATGGTCAAGGCATTACCATACTACCCATGGCTAGGACTCCTACACCAAGCAATCTGAGGTAAAATTGGGACTTCTTACTGGATAGATCCCCTGATATGTTGGTGGGTTGAGCACCATCAACAAACCCCTATAAACCACATGCAATGAAACAAAACCATTGGTTGAAGACTTGTGATTGGAGATGGGAAAGACACATGGAAACAACCACCTAAAATCACAAGAGAATGATGGGAGGCAACTAGGAAAGAGACAAGGAAAGTGGGGTTGCACAAATGAATTTTCCATGAGGTAGTGGAGGAAGGCAATAGACAAAAGTAGAAAAGAAAAATAAGGAGGAGAAAAAATCCTAGAGATATCGAAAGGATGAACTCCAGGAATTAGAAGTAACGACAATCTGAGAAATTGAGGGAAACATTGTGTGGGAGGACATGGAGGAGAACACGCAAAGGGAATATTGATAACATAGTGGTATAATGCTGGGGAGAGAAGAGTTTAGAAAGAAGAAGAATTCAAGTATTGCATTGTGTGATAGAACATAGGAAGGACAAGGAGCCCAAGAGCAGCATGACATGCTAGTTGCAATGTGAAAACAACAAGGAGACTTTATCTCAGGAGAAAATACTACATTATAGGGTTGTAGTGTCCTAAATCACTGTGTATTTTAACCTTATATAAATGTAAAATGAACTCTCAAAGTGTTTCTTAGATTATTATGTTAATATGGAGAGGTATTTACTTCCTTTTTGAATGATAAAGAATTCCTTTTCTATGTGATTTGATGAGGAAACGTTTATTTCCTATAGGAACAGTGAGAAACAATGTTCCATGTGTGGTGATGAAAAATGGAAAACTTCTATGTCTATTTATGAACTTGAATTTAGTTTAATTAATAGCGTATAAGAGATGGTTATATTTTTATTGTTTGATTAAGATCTTGTATTGAAATGATTGATATTAGTAGGCCCTGTTAGCTCTGATACATGTTGCTGATTTTCAAAGAGTGGAAGTAAGCTCGGTCCTTGGTTTCTTGCTTAGAAGAGGTCTGCACCGGTTATCGTCCTCCTTCTCCTTCACCTCGCTTACATTCTTTCACCCTATTTCCTCCATTTTTTCCTTCATACCGAGCATAAGCCTTTGTTCTTAAAACCTCGCGCTTCCGTAAACCGTCGTTGTCCTTCGATTGCAGTCGTTGATCGTTCCGATCCAACGGTCCCCACGCACTTTTCATAAGCCATTTTCCGTCACAACAATCATTTTCTCCTTCCCTCATTCTCCCTTCATCAGTCTTAAAACCAACTAATTCCTTTATCGGGTCTGGTTCTAATTGATATCGCAAATCGCATGTGTGTAAAGGCTACACCCCTCGACTTCCACCAATGAGATATTAAAAGTAGTTAACTCCTTTATTAAGTTCGGTCTTTAGTCACTATCGAAAATCACATCCATGTGTATAAAGTTATGCCCCTTGACTTCCACCAATGCGATATTGCAATGCGATGTAATCGCTATCACAAATCACTTGATGTAAAGGCCCAAAGCTATCAAAAGAAAAATCTGATCCGATCACTCCTCCGCCGTTCGATCAGTCCCAACTTGATCCAACGGCCCACCCCCATTTCACTCTCATATCTCCCAATACCTCTTGCCGAGAGATCTCCACCATCCATTGATTTAATCGGATGACATTGGCTCGTTCCACTCCCACAAGCAGCCCACGTGTTAACTCGCGATCACAGTGTTTTTCCTCTCGTCACATCTGCCACGTGTCGCCCGATGACTCGCATCGCTTGCTCGCGTACCTTTACTGACCAACCTATGAAAGTGGTGCGAAAAATACTACCCACTCACCCGTCCCCACTTTTTATCTCCCGTGTATCTTCTCCACCCGATGACCATTGGATCTGTCCACCCGAGATTCAACAGCTCACGTTGTTTGCTCCCACTTCCGCCTGATTCTACTCCCGCTTCCGCTCGATTCTTCTCGCCAACAGATCTCTACCCTCCATTCACTTGATCCAATGGCTGATATCTGTTCCACCATGCAGTCAACTCGTCCATAGCTTGTCCCTTGCATCCAAAGGAAGAAGGTGGCCAATATCCAGCACTCAGCGTAACAGATCCTCAACAACCACATATAATATGAAGAATGGCCGAGAAGAAAAAGGACATGCCTTGAGCAGATCACAACATTTACCAGTTATGGAACTTCTTCCATACTACACTCCACCTGCTCGAGAAGGACAACAGAGTATCAGAAAAGATCAAATTCATTCATTAAAGCAAGCAGATTGTAGCAGAAACCCCATCATAGAGTTAAAACGGTTGGTGGTCCATTATGACCCCTCCATGCATAGAAAAATAGAATATCTTTGTAATCAAACTCTATATATACCCTAAAAACAGATGTAATCAGTGGGATGGGTTGATGGTTGTTTCGTTGATGTAAGGTTCAACTTCTGGAGACTATAACTACTTTGATACTTGTAGCCTTTGGTCTTCATTTTTAGCTAATGCAAGCTTCTTTTGCTGTTAATTGCTCACTTTCCACTTCTTCTCTATTCTAGGTTGTGCCTATTATGCAGTTTCATGTGCTCTTGATATTTAGCATTTGAGGGGTTGTCATCCCACCTCTATGTTAGAATCTTGTATGTATCATTAAATGTGTTATGCAGGCTTCTATTTACTTAATGCCAGAGAGTTGTCATCCTGTTTGTGCATTAGGAGATAGATTTGCAAACCTCTTTACTGGTTGTAGTCGACCATCACATGGTCTTGTGCATTTGCTGGTGTGGTCAGTATTCTCCATACTCACCTAATCCTCAAACTATGAGTAATTGGTGGTCTAAAGCCTTGTAGTCTAGGGGTGTTCACCCATGTCTAGAGTTAAGCATAGTAGAAGTGGTTATCTGGCTTGAACATGCATCATTCCTTCCATTCATCCATTTCCAACATTAATTTGAAGTTTGTAATGTTCCCGAGCATCTCCGAGATACAACCAAGGAGAGTTTCTTGGGGTGATAACATTAATTAGCGTCATTGCTGGGGAGAGGAGATTGAAGCTCAACTTCCCTGGGAGAACGACACAGTTCCAGATTTTGATGATAGACAAGGTCTGGACATATTTCTGGTTGTAATCATCTATCTGGTGACTCCACTGGAGGAAGACCAACCTTTGGCGACTCCACATTATAGTCCTAGTTCAGTTTGTGAGGCATACTCAAAGAAATCCTAAGAAATCACCAGCTAACCCAATGCTTGACCCTGAAGATTGTCAAGTCGAAGAAAATATCACAGAAAGGAGCATTAGGATCAGGTAAGCCCAAGAAATCTTATGTGTCTCTGCAAGAGAAGGTTATAGTTGAAAATATACATTTTGAAGATATAGAGCCTAGCATTGCTAGTGAAGAAATACCTTTAGAGATTCATAAAGCTCCTTGTCCTTTTAGTTCTCCTTTGGATCTTAGTTCAAATATAACATCCCATACAGTCCATAGCATGAGAGCATACAAAGAGGGGATGAAGTATAAGCCATCTCTACTTGATAAGGTCAAATGTCCTGAACTTTTTGAGGTAGATGATCAAATTAATCCGATTTTGCAAATCTCTGATGAACCGGATGATAGGCCAGCCGAGAGGAGGAGAAATAGTTTTGATGGTCCAATAGATGGCCAGTTTTTGAAGGTTTATGTTGTTTAAGGTTTTCGATCCTTAATGATTGTAAGCATTTTCTTTTACAAGTTTTATCGTAGACTTAATTAGACTCCATGCCCAATGGAATACTAGGAAAATGTTTTTAAGATTGTTTTGTATGAAGGCATTGGTCTGCAGTTCTTGAGACCTCGCAAGGAGGATCTCATCCCCAGAAGGAGCCAGTGTTAGCTTTGCTACATGTTGCTAACTTTCAAAGAGTGGAAGTAAGCTCGGTCCTTGGTTTCTTGCTCAGAAGAGGTTTGCACCGGTTATTGTCGTCCTTCTCCTTCACCTCGCTTACCCTCTTTCACCCTACTGCCTTCGTTTTTTCCTTCATACCCAGCATAAACCTTTGTTCTTAAAACCCTGTTCTTTTGTAACCTGTCATTGTCCTTCGATCGCAGCCATTGATCGTTCCGATCCAATAGTCCCTATGCACTTTTCATAAGCCCTTTTCCATCACAACAGTCATTTTCTCCTTCCCTCATTCTCCCTTCATCAGTCTTAAAACCAACTAATTCCTTTATTGGGTCCGGTTCTAATCGCTATCGCAATCGCATGTGTGTAAAGGCTACACCCATCGACTTTAACCAATGCGATATTAAAAGTAGTTAACTCCTTTATTGGGTTCAGGCTTTAGTCGCTATTGCAAATCGCATCCATGTGTATAAAGTTACGCCCCATGAATTCTGCCGATGCGATATTGCGATGCGATCTAATTGCTATCGCAAATCGCTCGACGTAAAGGCCCAAAGCTATCAAAAGAAAAAATCCGATCTGATCACTCCTCCGCCATTCGATCAGTCCCGACTTGATCCAATGGCCCATGCCCATTTCACTCTCATATCTCCCGATACCTCTTGTCGAGAGATCTCTGCCATCTATTCATTCAATCATACAGTATTCACTCGTTCCACTCCCGCAAGCCACCCGCGCATTAACTCGTGATCACAATGGTTTTCCTCCCATCACATCCGCCATGCATCGTCTGATGACTCGCATCACTCGCCTGCGTATCTTTACCTCCCCACCTCCGAAAGCGGTGTGATCAATACTGCCCACTCACCCGTCCCCGCTCATTATCTCCCGTGTATCTTCTCCGCTCGATGACCATTGGATCTGTCCACCCAAGACCCAATAGCTCACGTTGTTTACTCCCGCTTCCGCCTGATTCTTCTCTCACTTCCACTCAATTCTTCTCACAAACAGATCTCTGCCCATGCCCATTTCGCTCTCATATCTCCCGATACCTCTTTTCGAGAGATCTCTGCCATCTATTCATTCAATCATACAGTATTCACTCGTTCCACTCCCGCAAGCCACCCGCGCATTAACTCGCGATCACAATGGTTTTCCTCCCATCACATCCGCCACGCATCGTCTGATGACTCGCATCACTCGCCTGCGTATCTTTACCTCCCCACCTCCGAAAGAGGTGTGATCAATACTGCCCACTTGCCCGTCCCCGCTCATTATCTCCCGTGTATCTTCTCTGCTCGATGACCATTGGATCTGTCCACCCAAGATCCAATAGCTCACGTTGTTTACTCCCGCTTCCGCCTGATTCTTCTCTCACTTCCACTCGATTCTTCTCACAAACAGATCTCTGCCCTCCATTCACTTGATCCAATAGTTGATATCTGTTTCGCCATGCAGTCAGCTCGTCCATAGCCTGTCCCTTGCATTCGAAGGAAGAAGGTGGCTAGTATCCAGCACTCGGCGTAATAGATCCTCAACAACCACATTTAATATGAAGAATGGCCAAGAAGAAAAGGAACATGCCTTGAGTAGACCACAACATTTACCAGTTACGGAAATTCTTCCATACTACACTCCACCTGCTCGAGAAGGACAACTGAGTATCAGAAAAGATCAAATTCATTCATTAAAGCAAGCAGATTGTAGCAGAGACTCCATCAGAGATTTAAAGAAGTTGGTGGTCCATTATGACCCATCCAGACATAGAACAACAGAATATCTTTGTAATCAAACTCTATATATACCCTAAAAACAGATGTAATCAGTGGGATGGGTTGATGGTTGTTTCTTTGATGTAAGGTTCAACTTCTAGAGACTATAACTACTTTGATACTTGCAGCCTTTGGTCTTCATTTTTAGCTAATGCAAGCTTCTTTTGCTGTTAATTGCTCACTTTCCACTTCTTCTCTATTCTAGGTTGTGCCTATTATGCAGTTTCATGTGCTCTTGATATTTAGCATTTGAGGGGTTGTCATCCCACCTCTATGTTAGAATCTTGTATGTATCATTAAATGTGTTATGCAGGCTTCTATTTACTTAATGCCAGAGAGTTTTCATCCTGTTTGTGCATTAGGAGATAGATTTGCAAACCTCTTTACTGGTTGTAGTCGACCATCACATGGTCTTGTGCATTTGCTGGTGTGGTCAGTATTCTCCATATTCACTTAATCCTTAAACTATGAGTAATTGGTGGTCTAAAGCCTTGTAGTCTGGGAGTGTTCACCCATGTCTGGAGTTAAGCATAGTAGAAGTGGTTATCTGGCTTGAGCAAGCATCATTCCTTCCATTCATCCATTTCCAACATTAAGTTGAGTTTTGTAATGTTCCTGAGCATCTCCAAGATACAACCTAGGATAGTTTCTTGGGGTGATAACAGGCCCTATATTATGGAATTTATGGTGGAAAGTATTTATTTCTTTTATATACATATACATATATAATACATACATACATACATACATATATATGTGTGTGTGCACATGTTAACTGAAATGGGTTGAATCCCATATATGCTCAGGAGAGGTTGCAAAGCTATTTAAATTCCAAAGGGGAAGGCCTTTGTGGGTTTAACATATATAAGTTACATATACATATTCTACATTCAGGGGAGATAGGCCTATATTGTAGGTTTTTGAGGATGTTCCTATCCATATGTTGTATATATATGTATGTATTCACATAATGTAAAGATCTAAAGAGATAACAATATATCTAGGTATGTAAATATTTGTATGGGACAAATGAGGGGCTTACTATAAGTTAAGGAGGGACAACCCTGTCAACTATTTTTCATAATATTTATTTTCATATAACTATGTAAACGCGGGCACTGAAACTCAGGAGAGATATATTCTTATATATTGCAAAGCTCAAGGAGAGAACAATAGCAATAATGATGAAGGAAATTCCATTGTCACATATATCTATATTCACATATATAGGGGATGCCCTGAATTTTTCCTAAGTGTTGATGAAAAGGTTTGAGGCATTGTTCAACAATCAACATAAATTTATCCCCAAAAGTTAACAATGCAAGGATTTTTGTCTCTAGGTATCATCTTAGGGAGCCTCAGAGTGCACATCAACATGTAAAGTTGAGACAGGAGGTTGAGACAGGAGGTTGAGACAAGAAAATGTCTGATAGTTAATGTGAAATATTAGAACATAAAACTCAGGTTTTACACAAGGGATGGAATCTTGGTGGGACCTAGGACATGTGGAATACTAATGTATATTAGTGGTGATGTGACATCCAAGAGGACTACCATGTGGCATGTGCTAATGGTCACTTTGGTGGGGAAAGCGGTCCAAAAACATATGACACGTGGCTCTCCAAGAGGAGGCCACATGGATATGATGACATCCATGTGACAAGAGGGTGATGTCATCTTAGTTGTTTTCTTAAAGGGGAAAATTAAATGGCCAACGTTAATGGCTGAAAGAGAGGGGAGAGTTTTATGACAAGATACAACAAGGTTTTTGTCTTGGCGCTGATGTCATCTCAACATCTCAATGTGGTCAGGAATGAGAAACATGAGAGGTTTTTCCATCTTGAGATGGGTAACGTTACGATGTTTGATGGGAATAAAAGTTGAGTACAAGGGGTGGGCCTAGGTTATTTATGAGCCAAGATGGGAAATAAACCTAAAATTTTATGTGGAAAATCCTATCTCTCCTTGGGTGGCATGGCAGTTTGAGGGAACACACTGAGGAGCGAGGGTTGAGATGAGAAATCCTCCCATTAATTGATAAGGAGGGATTTCTGTCTCACCTCAAAGTTTAGTAAATCAGCCTTATAACATGTCAAGGAAATGGTTGAGGGGAAATGCATGTAGAAGCATTAGCTTTGGGAACTTGCCACTTGTATAGGCCTTAAATGCCCAAAATCCATTATAGCGTAAAACACATTACCAACATAGTTTGATAATGGTAATATGGGCCCTAGCCTAGGATGATGTGGAATATGCCACATAGGCATGCCACGATGGCATAGTATTGGACAAAATTATGATGTGGACTGACTTGGGTGATGACATGACATGGTGTGGAGTACCACATGGGAACCACATGGAAAGAGGTTATTATATGAATCTTTAAATGGGCATAACTTTTAGTCCATGATTCATATTGAGGAAAATTTTATATTTCCTTAAATACTCTCAATGAGATGAACATAATGACAATATTCATTTTTGAGTTTCAAGGAGTTTACAAAATGATGAAATTTTAAGACCCCATTTCCATAACAAGACTTTAGAGGTTGGGTCAATTATAGTAACACCTCAAACTACCCTTAGTATGGGATATTGGGTGGATGGGGGGTTGTTACAGAGTGGTGTCAAATCCAAGGATTCAACACTAGGAATTTTTTAGAATACCAAATCCTTGTTACAAAGTAATGACAAAACATAAGGTTCAACACTGGGCCTCTCGAAATGAGTGGAGCTCCAAAACAATGTGTAATGGATGAATGTGAATATGATTGTATGCTACTTATAGCATTTGATTGTTGATTTCCCGTTGACTACAATAAGGGTTCTATTATGTTTGAATTATTTAAAAAATGCATTGACATTGTCTATGTTCACTCTCTTGCATCTTGATATTCTAGACAACTTATTACTATGACCTAAGATATTTTTCATTTCTTTAATATTTGCAGGACTACTTGGATGGTTGTGTGTATGATTGTTTATTGTGTACCAACATTGTTGGTTAAATGGTGTGCCTTTACATACTTGGAATGAAATGTGCATGTGAATTTTTATATGATATAAGGATCCCCTTATTGCTTGTATCTTCATAACATTGCTTGATTATTTTTAATGTTATATATCTACATTAATGTATGTATACATGTTACTAAGTAAGTATGTATGTATATGTATGTATGTATGTATGTATGTAGATCGGGATGTGAGAACCCATGGTCTACATGTCATATAGAAAAAAGACTCAATGGTTTGGGGGCATGAGATTCTGTGACTCTAATATAGAATAATGTGTTTTCTGATGATTTCAAGTGGGTGCTGGTTATAACATCATGAATTATGGTTATTTTCTGATTGTTGATGATATTGTAGCATGTACATGTTGATTTTATAACTATAAAATGAATTATGACTAATGATAATATGCTAGATTATTTCTAATGGATCCTTTAAGATTGCACATGTCATGGTGCTAATCTTACTGTAAAGAGAGTGATATTTAATTAATGATATTGATCTTGGAAAAGAAGATGAATTTAATTACTACTACTAGACCTTATGGAAATAAGGTTTATCTTTAAATAATAATGTTGGTGTTGATAAAAAAGGTTTGTTTCAATTTTATAATGGCATGATTATATATGTATATGTATTCCCGATTTTGTGGCCATGTGACTAACTTGGTGGTGAGCACCAATATTGCAGCAATAATGCTGCAACTCCTGGGCTTCCTATTTTACTTTTATCAACCCGGTAGTTCGTAACAAACTTGGAAGTGACAATGTTGTATGCAAAATTACTAGTTCTTACTGCAGGCTGTCACTTAGTTAGCTGGCGCAAGATCACTAGGAGATCAAGCCAACTTTTATGAATTCCAGAAGAAGCTTTATATGTGATGAAAGAAAGGAAATTTACTCTACAAAGGCTACTCTACTTGCAGAAAGAGAAAGAAGTCTGAAATTTGAAGTAAACCTAGCAAACCCTAATTAACCGACTAACCCTACTTTTGCAAAAAGAGAGATGAAAAACCATAAAATGAATGCCATTACCTACTTAGGAAGTAAAAAAATCTACTCAAGCTATTTTTAGAAGGAAATGAGAAAAAAAACATATTTTTGGATTTTTATGTATTTTTAGCTGAAATTGTCATGCATGTAATTTATTTGTTTGTGAATGTGGCAGTGATTAGGTGGCGATGAAGGGGTGACTTTAGAGTTTGCAGATGTGTAGGAAGGTGTGAATGGGTCCGAGGAGGTCCCATGTGGCCTTCTGGATGCTTTTCCTGCAATCAGACTTCAAAAAGACACCTTTTGGAGGTTTTTCCTACAACCAGACTTCAAAAAGACACCTACAGGAAAATCTATAGGAGGCTGCAGGGGATCTAAAGGAGGTCTACAAAAGGTCTATAGGAGGTTGCCGAGAGTTTTTTTGGAGGTTTTGAAGGTGGGAAAGTAGGTGGAAAGGGCAGCTGAAGGCTAGGGTGATGTGTTAAGGTGTCTAGGGTTCATTAAGAAGGATCAAGAAAGAGAAAAATGGTTGGACTTATTCAAGGAAAGAGATGAAAGTTTATCAGAAAAGTGCAGAAAACTAAAGCATAATTGTGAGGGACTTTGGGTGACCTGTGGAACATAGATCAAAGAGAAATGGTGATGGCTGATTTTTTGACATATTGTGAGAAGAGGATTGTTGCAAGAGAATTGAAACTCACATCATGAGATTAAGCAAGCAAGGAATCTAGCTACATAAAAAAAAGATATTTGCATCAAGCTAGTCTAAATTCTGATCTAGGAAAGTAAATGCTAAAAAATGCTACATGGAAAGAAAGCATGGAAGGAAATTTATTGTAAAGACAAAAATGAACATGATGAAATAGATCTATAGAAAAGCATTAGCCTTCTAACAAACTACAACACTAGAAATCCTATGAAAAAGGTGAATCTGTGTTTTTTGTGGCAGCAAGAGGGTCTTGGCCTCAATTCATGGTCCCAAAGGGAGGAAAGGAGGCCAAGGCTTTGTTGATGGCCTTTTTGTATCTTTTTCCTAACACTGTTCTATAGCAAAATGAAATGGAAACAACATTTTGAATCACCAAAAGCAACCTATTCTTAACTAAGAAAGAAATCTATCTAACAACAACTAATTCATAAATTAAAACAAAACATTTAAATACAAACAAGAGGAGCTTGGCTACTTGGATTGGGCCCTAACCCAAGAGCTTCGGCCCTCTGAGGTAACTCGGTGCTAGCTCGAACAAGATCTCATCTTCATTATCAAAATAATAATAAGGTTACATGAAACTATCAACAAAAATAAGCTTGAAGTTGATCAAAGCAAAGATGCAACAATTTAATGAGGCCCTAGGCCTCTCTAATTATAAAACTAAAGCTCCCAACAGCTTCCTTAAAATCAGGGAGGCTTGGTTCCCAAAGCTTGAGATAAACAAAAGTTATCCTCCACTTGCTCGGCTGCCTCTTTGGTGCATTGAAGTGGTTGCTTGTGCTCCGAGCTACATGATGGGGAATTCTAAGTGGAGAGTCATAAATGAGGGGGATACCCTCTTATAAATCCTCCCCCTTGTCTTCTTAGAATATTTTCTGCCAAATGTCTGTTAAATCTTTGACTTTGTCTCCAAAATTGACCAAAAGTAGGGATTAAGCACACATTAGACTCCATGGCATAATGACCAACCCAACTCACTCTATTAGCATAAATATAATAAAAAACATGCAATAAAATAATGAGAATGGTGGATTAAGCTAAGTTAGGAGGTAAAATGAGCCCATATAATTACCCATTTATGGGGCTCATCATCACCCCCTACTGAATGTGTTGCTCATCCTCTGAGCAACTAGTCCATCTCCTCATCTTTGATGGCCTTGATGGCCTCCCTTGCTTTTGATGTGAGGTCCTCTTCTTTGTCATGGAATCCTACCTTTCTGTCCACCTCTTCCCACTACTATTATTCTTCTTCCTCTTTTCTACCTTCCAATGGGCCTAGCAATAGTGGGGGACTCAATTTGAGGCCAATCCAATTGGCCTTCAAACTTTGCATAGAGTGCATGCACAATGGAACTCTCTTTAATGCTTCTATCATTCTTGTTGGGGAGTGATACTGCCTGATTTGTAGACTGTGTGGGAGTTTGTTCCACCCCCTCATACAAGCATGAATACAGTCTCCCCCAAGTAATCTTTCCATGTCCTCAAAAAGTGCAATGGCCTGAGCGTAATCATTGATATCCTTAGTAGAACTTTGAGAATTATTTGCAAGCAACTGGTGTGTGTTGATGAGAGCCATGGGGTCTGATGGCTCAGCTCTGATCATTAAAGGTTCATTTTGCTCTTTTGCCATCAACTTTTTGATTTCTATTGCCCTTTTTTCCTCATGATTCATCCATGATGCCATGGCCATCAGTTGGAAGTCCCCTAGCCTATCATTGGGGTCCCATAAGTTCATATCATTGAGGGCCATGTTATGCAAACAGAACTCTGTTATCTTTGCCTTGTCTTTTGCTAAACTTTGGTCACATAGGTCCGTAAACTATTTATAATCTTAGAAAGGCATGGTGCCTCTCTATGCCAAAGTCTTGATTTGAAATTACAGCCATTGGTCCTTGAGGTATAATCCATATGATTTTGTTGTTTTTCTACACTGTAGTTCCTCCATAGACCATCTGGACATGCATGCCAATTGTGTCTCGTTTTCTTGCAGTTGTCTTCTTAGCAACTCATTTTCTGCTTCCAAGTGAGTTCTTGTGATTTCCTCTCTATGTCTTACAACATTTAACTCCTTGCCCATTTCTCTAAGCTTGTTCTTCATGTGGCCAATATCCTCTAACCCCTTGGATTTGGTGATTTGAATCCATCTATGGCTCCTTATCCTTTCTTTCTCTAACTCAAAGAAAAGTGGGACTGTAAATTTCTCTAGAATGATTCCCCCCCCCCCTCAATAAGATTGTAGTAAGAGCCCAAACTAGGCTGGGGGTCAGGTTCTTGAGTCTCTATTGTTTCCTCCTCCCCCTTTGGCTATTCTTCTACCCTTTTCTCAAGATTTTCGGTCTCCTGTAGCTTAGTTAGGGTCTCTTGTAGAGCAGTTTATGCTTCCTATAGAGTTTTTTTTAGTCCTGTAGTTGCACTCTTTCCTTCCAGGTGGAAGATCTGGGACTTCCTTTTTCATATGTGATGGGGTTTTAGAGGAAGATTCTTCCCCTTTGATAATGAGTGAATCTTCAATTACAATAGCCACTGTTGAAGATGGTTGTGGTTTTGCTGTTTTTATCCTTGTGCTTTTTTGAGCCTTGAAATACATTGATGTTCGCCTCTTCCTCTTTTGTTTGGGTTTAACTAGGGTGTTGAGAGCAGCAAGAGTAGCTCCTACCTCCCTTTCTAGGGTCTTAGGAGACACTTTTGTCTTTTCTACCCCTTGTTCCTCTCCTTTTGTCTTCTCGTATATGCTGGTTTTTGTTTCCTCTTGCTCTGTTTTGGTCTCTTCCTCCTCTGGTTTAGTTTCCTCCTTCTCTATTTTAGTGTCTTCCTCCTCTATTTGTTCTTCAGTTTCCTCCCCTTCTTCCCCTTGCTACTCTTCCCCCTCACTTTCAGAAGGGCTGTGGTCATACGTGAGGGCCTTTATATCATCTTCTCCTGTCATATTTCTGAAGATATCCCATGCTATAGGGATTGTGAAGGTATGGAGGCCCTCTTACACTAATAGTTTAATCAACCCATGGTGAGCCAACTGATCTGGACCTCCTGCCTTCAACTTAATGCTGGAGTCTATAAGGGACTGTAGGAGAAAATACAGAATGCTGAGTTTCTGGGGTGTTGGAGTGTCCATACCATATCTCAGCTCATGGAGGAGTCTGATATGGTAGCCATAAACTATGCTATACCTTCCTTCATAGGAAATATACTTGATAATTTGGTAACTAACCTCATCCCAAGGGTAAGGTATGCTTGTTCTTCTAATGCCATTTTTATCTTCTATAGGATGTTCATTTGGTTGGAAGAAGTCTTTCCTGGCATATTGCTCAATTGGCTTGTCATCTTTGCTCAAAGGTAATCCAAGGGGAAGGTTGGTAACCCTACTGATAAATTCTGAGGTAATTTCCATGGAGAGACCCCTCAAAGTAACAGTGGCATGGGTCCTTGAGTGAGGTACTAAAGAAAGGGCAAACTCCTGAGCCACTTCTTCATTAAAACCTCATAATTTTTCAAAGAATGGCATCTAATTGACTCTAGTAAAAATGGCTACTACTTCGGGATGCTCATGGATCCTAGCTAAATTTGTGGGCTCCTTCCTCATGAATCCCCCTGTCATTTTCTTATACCCCCTTTGAACACCCAAAATGGAGATGGAGACAAGAATTTTGAAGGAACAAGAAAACAAAGAAAAACTATGTTTTTTTTTTAAGAAAATAGGAAATTTTTTTTTTTTTTTAATGGAATTCCTTTTCTCCTACAAGCTCAATTCCTTCTTAAAACTATATCATTCCTTTCACACATTAATAATAAAGGTGGGTATGCACAGAACCTACCTCCTCAAATCATAAATCGAGCAAAAATCCCATGTTTCCTCCTTAAAAACTACTTACTGCCCCTCCTGTAGAACTGGCTGTAGGTGCTCCTGTAGATTCTGTTACTGCTCCTGTAGAATGTCGATAGAAGAAGGAGGGTTGGAAATGATAGATAATGATGCTTTCAAGGCTATGGAGGTGGGATAGAGCTTATTGCATCTAAGTGGACGAGGATGAAATGAAATAAAAGGTGGTGAAGGAGTTTCGAGGAGGAGTACTTATGTCTTCTTTGAGATATTTCCAGTGATGGGGTGAGCTGGCAAAAAGGTACGTTACGATATTTGGACCATTGGGCCCCACTACCTTATCATCATGACTCCTCATGACTCCTTGTAATCACTTCCCATCATTGCATCGGAGTTTGTATACGCTCTACTACCTGTTGTTTGGATTTTCTGTGAGTTGACTAGGCACACGTGTGGTGGCATCTCCAGATGAATGCAGTCAACTGGATGAGAGTGTCCAATTAACTAGCCACCTTTTCTTGTTCAACCCTAACCATCTCATTCACTTATGCATATTTTTTAATTACACAGATGCAATAGAGGAGAGGGTTAGACACTTACCTGCAAGTCGAATGTTTGTGATGTGGTGCATTTTGGTCCCTTTGCTGCTACATGCTCGTATGTCAGTTGTTGCATCCCTGTATCTCCTTTGTTGTATGCTTTCTGATCCCTGATGTGTGGCTTGTTTGCTTTGTGCAGGTACCCTCTAGTTGGATCTAGCTTCAGACATCCTCTTCATTCCTATGGTTGCACCTATTTTGTTGTTGTGGCTTGATTTTAAGGGGATCAGTTGCTACAGGAAATCCTATAGGAGCTCCTGTAGCTGCTTCTCCCTTTAAACTTTTTAGCTGATTTTTGTGCTAGGAGCTACGAGGATGATACTGGAGATGCTGATGAAGATAGAGAGGTACTTGGTAAGCTGCAGGTTGTTAGCTCTCTATACCAATAGGTTTCATTTTTCATGATTGACTGGGCAAGTGCCAAATATGTTCATCCTTTTTATGCTGCAAAGGTTCCATATGTTGACAAATCTTCACACTGCATAGGTGGTTAACTTGTGGCACAATTGATGATTAACCAGATAGCTTTATCCTGTCTAGATCATGTTTGAATTTCACTTGTCTAATAATAGAGAATGGAAGTCTGCACAAACAGTTTAAACTTGGCAAGCCAATAGTTAGGCAGAGAAGCAAAGGGTCTCAACAACTTAATCTAAGCCCTGGAAGAAATAAGGGTAGACTTAGATAGGAGGGCAGCCAAAAGAAAAGAGAAGAATTAGGGTTTGCCAGTTCAAGTGCACCCAATGAGAATGAAGAAAAAATGCTAGGTATACTAGGTTGGATAGGTAGTTTTGAGGGTACAAAGGCATGGTTTGTGAGCAATTTGCTCTTTAGAATGACTTGCCATCTCATAAAATCATGGGGTACCATGGCAAGGTGGCTACTAGATCAAATGGAGCATGACTAATTCCCCTCCTCATCTTCCCAAAGAAACATTTACTAACACTCCCCCCAAAGGGTAAAGAGATATGCTCATTACCTTTAGCCCCTTTAGCCTACTTCATTCCATGGCAAAACTAAGTAAGGAGATGTTTTACCTAGGCAAAAAAAGACACATTTCTTGTGTAAAAAGTCTTTACTTTATCTTGCCAAAGTTTCCTAAAGCTTCAACATTGGTCATTCTTTCCTCTCCCCTTGGCCTAAGTTTTCACTTTATAAAACTTGGCCTAAGCCATACAAACCCATCCCCCATAATATTGACATACTAACCTTATTATATAACTCCTATGAATAGCTTCCCCCTCCTTAGTATATTAATACATAGAAAACCCCAAAAAAATAAGTACCCCTACCCTTGGCTAACTATAGCCATATTTTACATTTTTTTTAGGGAGTTATTGGCCCACCAGGGGCCATTAGCAACCCTCCACATGGCCATCGGGATTTATATAGCCTTTGGCTAAATAAATAGCCTAAACCCGCAATTTTTCCCGAAAAACCCACTTTTCCTAAGTCCGCAGATACATAGAAAAACATTACAAGACATAAAAATTAACGTGGGTCCGCCACCGTTAAAGACCCGCTAGCTCGATCGCCCGCTAGCCATCTGATCACTGCTCCCAGATCCGATGATGGTCGGAGATTTCGGAAGCCCCAACCTACCAAATAATAGCGTCCGGGGTATGGGCGGTATTTCCGCTGTACCAAGGACGCATGTCAAGTGCTCGGTGTGTTTGAAGCCCCCTCCCCCAAAACCACTTTCCCCCAAAAGCGGTGCGATATTATCGCTTACCACTTGCCCCCTCCCTGCTGACGTCATGCTCATGTCACCTAATGATGTCATCCACCACGTCATCCACCATGTCACCTGCCACATCATATGCCACATCATCCACCATGTCAGCTTCTATACCCACTAAATGACAAAAATGACGTCATTCTGATGTCATCCCAAAAAAGCGCCCATAACCCGCTAAAGTCAAAATTTGCGGGCAAAAAGGGTAAATGTGATTTTTTCACCATTTTTTGTTTGTTTTCTCCGCGCACCTATACATGCAAATTATGTCGAAAACACCATTTTCGACCATCCAAATCTGCCAACCAGCAAGCACAGTGCCCAGCTCGGCCCCTCGACCCACCTGGTTGCCTGCAAGTCGCCCATTTCACAGAGAATACAGGTATTTACTATCAATTCACTCCCGACCTTGTTTTTCGTTAGTTTCTCTGTAAAATTTGCACCAACACCCACAATTTAAAGGAGAAAACACTGTGTTGCTGCCCAAAAATCCTCCATAAGCCTCTGAGATGCCAAATTCACTGAAAATCCATACAGTCATCTGAAATTGAGCTTGTTCGGCCCTATAAACTCCCCAAAGAACCTCCCAGGCCATCTTTTGCCCACAATTGAAGTCCATTGTGCCAAAAATCCCACTTCTCCTGCTTCTCCAGCTGATATGACTCCACAGAACCGAATTCAAGCCAACAAACCAGTTCTAGTTGTGAAAATCCCAGGGAAATCCTTAAAGCCATCCTCCTGCTCAATTTTTTCCTGCACAGAGCTAGAAGTTCCAATTCTAAAAGCAATACAGCTAATCCATGGAAGGTCTAGTGGCCTTAAACATCAGCCCCCTCAATGCACCCCACAAAGAGTTAGAACATTTGCCCTTGGCTGATAAAGATTACCTAATCCAAGACCTTGAAGGTTTCCAAAACCATCTTCAGGTAGTCTGTGAGCTCAGAAATAGTTACTTGAATCAAGAGGATGTATGTGGTAGTTGGGAATCAAACTTGCCCAGATATTACCTCCCCCCTATGAACATCTTCCCTGAGATCATCCACCTCTGTTTTGAGAACTATGAGCCAACAAACAGAGCAGTTAAAAGTCCATCTGGGACTACTCTTTTCTATATCACTCCTAACTCTATAAACCAGATGCTGAACTTTAAGCCAACACACCTCCAGTTTCCTCTTACCATGAAGTACTTGATGGATGAAGGTCCCAAACTCTCCAGCACAGAAATAGCCAGAATTGCCAAAGTGTTCATGAGGGAAGATAGCCAGCCCCAACACCCACCTCCTTTTCATTATGCCTCCTTCACTGAAATGGGTAGGTTAGTGGTTGATATGATATCTTTTGTGTTGGGGTTCAAGAAAAGTGAGCACATTGATGAAACCATACTGGTTATGCTATCTACTTTTACCCCAGGGTAGCCCCTTGCTGTCAAGTATAATTATGCCAAGTTTATTCCCAATAAGATGCATGACCAATTGTTGAGGCTGGATAGGGAGGGAATCTTCAAATATTCTTCCTATATATATATCATCTATTTTTATATTTCCAGCCAGATATCTTCCAATTTCCTATTAGAAAATTGGACCACAAAGGGGAGAGGAGGTCTGTTATTTTTTGGACTCCAATCTTTCATGATATACGCACCTCTCCCTACTCTTATTGTGAGTTTATTGATCTATTTGTGTACCCTGTCTCTTGCCTCTTGATGAGAACTCCTCCTCCCCGACTGACACATGATATGCAAATGATACTACAGCTCTCTAAGAACTATAGAATAGGTGACTAGTATTTCTACCAGAATCACACTATTCTCAGGATATATGGCTGTGAGCTGAGCCCCTACAGGCTACCCAGATATGTGGCAATGAGACTCTTTGCCTTGGAATATTTTAGGCAATTCATCAACTCAGATCTGAGCCACTTCCATGGCACAAAGAAAAAGGCCCAATTGAAACTTAGAGACTAATTAGGCCCCTTTGTTATGAACAAGAAAGAGGGATGGAAGGATGCTGATGAGCTATTGGGTCAAACATACTGACTCAAGAGAAGCTTTTGGTGGGTACCCTACGACCCATATGGCTTCATCAACGCAAGAAGGATAAAATATAGGCTAGCATCCTATGAACACTACCGCATCCCTGACATAGAACGATATGCCAACCAAGATGAGTGGTTGGAGGGCACCCTAGTTGAAGAGTTAATTGAAGAAGAAAAAATGGAACAAACCATGAAATATTTGGAAAAAACTCTTGACTTGGAATCTTGTGGGTAGGTGTCTTTCAAAAAGCCACAGCCAACTGGGGAGAGCTCATCAACTGCCAAAACTGCACAACAGGTTGCCCAGGAAAGGAATACACCAGTAATAGCGACAACAAAGGGCAAGGAGTTGGTAGTGCCAGAACAAGAAACCATGGAAGAGCAGCCTACTACTTCAAAGGAACATAGCCAAGGAAAAGCCTCTTCATTACAAACACAAGTACCAGAGGTACCAGCACTGCAGACTCCTCTTCCTGAGGAGAAAAGCAAGAAAAAGGACCGAGAAGAGACCACACCTGCAAGTGGGTCAACAAATCAACAAGAGGCCAAGAGGCAAAGAGTAGATCCTCCTGAAGAGGACACTGTGGAAGACATTACTGAAAGCCCAAGAGGAGAGAGAGCCGTTAGCCAACAGACTTCTACTAGCTCTCACGGAAAAGAAGGAGGGAGACAACATGGAATGGAAGTCTCCTCCTCAAGGTCACAAGCAATGAGACCATTAGACATCAAGCAGTCATTCAAAGAGATTAAGGATCAAAATGAGTCATTATGAATTCAATTGTATGACTAGTTTCTTAAGATGACACCCTCCAAACAACATAGACTAATGGCAGCCTATGGCATTAAGGAGGAAAAAATGATTTTCGGTCATTTCAAGGCCAAAGTTTAGTAGCCCCAGTCTGCAGCTGACTACATAAGGACCACTCTAGAGGTCCTTGCCAAGGACATTCACCCAATGGATCAAATCGAATTACACAAGCAAACATGTGAAATGATCTATGCCACACTGGTAGACAAAGCAATGTTAGCCCACCAATTGAAAGAGCCACTTAGTAACACATCTGCTCAATTGGACTTAGAGAAGATCTCTTTAGCAAAAGACAACCGAATAAAGACTCTGGAGGAAATAATTGTTGAGTTGGGACATGATCCCAAGGATGCCAAGGTCACTAAGGCATTGATAAAAAAGAAGGAGGAGGATATTGCTGCCCTCAGAAAGCAGTTGAAGCTGCCTGTCACCATGCATCCCAAACAACAGAGCTAGCACAAGAAAAGGCAGAAGAGGATGTCATGGATCTATTAATGAGAATGAACCAAAGGCTGATACAGACAGAGCAAGAGCTGGAGAAAGCATTGCAAACTAAGTAGGGAGAGTCAACCTCCCAGCCACCCCAAACAGCTCCAACAATTGTCTGTACTTCCCCCACAAACACAACAGCAATTCCTCCCACTGAACCACCAGTGACAACAGGTACTAAGACCACAGATGCTATAACAGCAACAACAACAGAGCCTAAGACCAACATGAAAATGGAGGAAATGATGAAGGCAGTGAAAGAGCTAGAAGCTCAAATGTCAGAGCTCAGAGAGACAAAAGAAAAACTAGCCAAGCTAGAAGTGAGCTATGACAAATAAAAAATGACAGTAGTAGAGAAGACGAGAGAAGTGAATGCCCTGGAAAACAAGGTGAAAACACTAGAAAAGGATCTCACCTTACATAAACCTCTGGCAGATATTAAAATGATTTTGTGGACTAAGATTGGCCAGTCCATTACTGACTAATGGAGGTCAATTCAGACAATGTATGAGTGAATGGAATTAATATACAGGGCACAAGAACAAATACAAAGGGCCTGGGAATCATTAGGAAATATGCCTAATCAGGCCAATGCACTTATCCATTTTTTGAACACCAATACCAAGGAACAATTGGCAGTGTTAACACCTAGGTTGTTCCCTATGACTCCCAAGGGAATACAGCCGGGGTCACCACTAACCAACCTTTGGATTATAGATCCTAGCCTATCTATAATCAGAGAGGGCTCTCTCTTTAAGTTTTAGCTATGCTTTGTGAGTATCTTGGGCTAGTTTAAAGTTTCAGTTTCCTGTTTGATGAAATTTTGTTGTAAGAAGGGCATGAAGAGTTCAGAAGATGCTAATCCATTGGGCATATGGAGTCAGAAAAATGAGATAGTTCTAGTGCCTGTGATGGAGAAAGTTTTGCTGCAAGGCTAGATGGCTATTGTTAATATAATTTCCAATTTAGTGAGTGAAACAATGAGATGTGGAGTTACCAACAGTGTGATATAAATTTGAACGACAATCCCTACTTAGTAGCATAAATGAATTACCAAATAGTGACTGTGAGGTATTTAGAGCTTATTGGAGCAATTAAGAATTCCAATTTAAACAGTTGAAAGTTATGAAAAAACATTTATAGTGAAATTAGATTGAGATCAGGGTGTATCCATGGACAATTCCTGAGCTATTCTTCTTCTTTCTTTCCTAGATTCAGAACCACATGTGAGAGGGATGATTTAAAATAAATAACAGAAAAATTAACAGAGATAGAGAAACACTTATTATATCAAGTCATAGCACTAGAATCCTGTAGCATTCAATGGTTCCAATCACAACATGCACCAGTAAGACTCAGTTCCTGTAAACTCCAAACTTTATTTATCACATCCTTCTGAAAGTTACAGCCGAGTTCTCTATTCTTCATAAGAGAAACAACCAAAAAAACAATAATACACCAACCCCTTGGAAGTGTATGCGAGGGGGAATATATACAATAGGTTTTACAAAATATCTCAATGCTGAGTCATTTGATACATTAACTGTGCTCACCAACTTTATAAATATCAGATAAGAAAGTTATTGCTAGTCTGAGTGTAAGATAAATGGTCTTTAATGCTGTCAGGCTTCTTCTTGACCTTTGGAAGAGAGTGAGTCGGTTGAGCATTTCTGCTTTAATGCTGACTGATGTGAATGATGTGTCTTTATGCTCTGTCATGCTGAATCTTTTTCTCGGCCCTGCTACCTGTAGCTGTCATTGCTATTTTTGGTGGCTGAATCTTCATGCTGAGGTGGCTCATTCCACCTTTCTGTCATAATATGTGTATCACACTTTCTGAAGGTGATGACTTATATATTTTGATGACAAAATTCAGATGAAGCCTCTTGTTTATAATAATAATTGTATCATGGAGGCCCACCAATCCTGCGTAGGCAATTGATGCCTCAAAATTGCATCCATGGTCTCATCTGCCTCTGTGCATTTGTAGAAATTCGGAGGCGTTTCAAACAGATGGTTAATCTCATTCATAATAAAAAACAGATTCTCTATTCTGTCATAGAGACTTTGCCCAGATGCTGGCCCTGTTTCCTGTGAGTTGCTTGATCCTTGGATGATCTGATTTGTGGCAAATGTGTTCACCCTCTTTGCATAAACTTCATGTGATAGAAGTTTTCCTGCACTGTTGAGTAAGCTGGGGAGACCTCTACCCTGTAATGCAACAAATTTGTCCATGAACCTGTTTACCTCTGTTTGCATATCTTGGCTCCTTCTGTCCAATGTCTGTACCAGGATTTTCAGTGTGAGGACCCTCTTAACTAGCTGGATAGTCTCCGTCCTACTGGTGATCCCAATTGCTGCCAGCTGAGGGCCTGTCCAGTTATTGAGCACATTGATCAATCTGTTGGCTACCTCAGGCATACTGCCTAGAGATGCTCTTGCTCTATGCACTTACCTTTGCGCTTTGCCTATGAGCTCCATTTGCTCATGAATGGTTTCAATGTATTTCCATTGGTCCGTTATTGATTGGCCAATGTGGGTCCACAAAAATCTTCTAATCTCACCCACCACTTTGTCAAGGGTGAGCTTCTTCTCCAGCTCTTTTATTCTTTCCTTGAGGGTTTTTATTTCTCTCCCTTTCTCAGCCACATTCTGCTTTGATTTATCATATTTCTCATTTAGCTTGGCCAACTCATCCTTGGCTCCATTCAGTTCTGTCATCTGGGCCTCTAGGGCCTGGACCTCATTTAACAATTTCTGCATGTCCAGGCTTGGAGCTTGCTCCGCAGACGCTGCTGCTGTTGATGTTGATGGTGCTGCTGCTGCTGCTTCTGTGGGAGGAGGATTGATCTTTGGAGGCTCCTCAAGGTTAATAACCTCTGGAGGGGGCTGAGAAGTATGGCCTCCCTCTTTCTGCTGTAGGGATGCCTGTAGTGTAGCCTCAGTGTCTTCCAGCCTCCCTTCTATCTGCACTAGCTGCTTGTGCAGTGCTACCAGCAATGTAGCTATCTCTTGTTCTTGCTTCTGCTGAGCAACCTCATCTATTTGGGGGTGAAAGGTTGCTGGGAGCTTCACCTTCTTTCTCAGGGCTGCCAGGTTGCGTCCCTTATTTTCAGCAGTGATTGTATGGCTTTGGGATCCTTGGGGTCATGCCCCAGCTCTATAATTATATCTTCCAAAGACTTGATCATGTTGTCTTTGGCCAAGGAGGATGCTTTCTCCAACTCCAACTGGGCAGCTGTATTGTTTAGGCTATTTTCCAGCCTTTTTGCCAACATTGTTTTGTCTACAAATGTTGCATAGACCATTTCACCCGTTTGCTTATGAAGTTCTATCTGGTCCATAGGGTGAATGTCTTTTGCTAGAACCTCCAGGTTGGTTCTTATGTAGTCTGCAACTGACTGTGGCTGCACCGCGGTAGGCATGAAATGACTCATTGTCATTTTTCCTTCTGAGATGACATATGCTGACATCAGCCTCTGTTGATTTGTGGGGGGCATCTTTAGTAACTGATTGTAGATTTGGAGCCTGAGTGGCTCATTTCTCCTCTTGATATCGGTGAACTGTTGTTTGAGGCTTACCTCGGGTCTCTTTTGATGGCTTGAGGAGCTGACCTCTCCTCCAAGATTTCTCTCTTGTTCCTGCTGAAAGGAACTAGCTGACACCTCCATGCTTGGTGGACCCATTATCACTGATTGCCCCATAGGCATTTCTTCTTCAGAGAGGGGATTTAATCTCTGCCTTTTCTCCCCTTGATTTGTGGACGTTGTAAGGGGAGTCTCCTACTCTCTGTCCCTCTTCTTTCCTTTTTCCACCTTTTGTGGAGTTTGGAGCACTGAGGTCTCCACTGTCTTCTCTTGCCCAGAAGGCATGTTCTGTTGAGCCTGTTGCTCAGTAGGTGCTGGGGCCTTAGCCATTTGTTCTTGTTGCATAGGCTGCCCCTCTTCTTGAGGCTCTTCTTGTTGTTTTTCTTGTTGTTCAACCTCCTTTTCTACTTGTTGCTCTGTTTTTTGCTATGTTCTAGGAGGTGATTGTTCCTGCTCCACCTGTTTGCCCTTATCTTTATTCGTTTCCTGTTGGGCAATTTCTGCTACTTGCTGCTGGGCTGTGGATGATGAGGCAGCTGCTCCAATTTGCCTTTGATATGAGGAAGAAACATGCCCACAAGATTCCAAGTCAGCCTCTTTCTCAAGTTTTCTTGTTTCTCTTCTTAGCATTTCTTCTTGACCAATTGGCTCTTCTAAGGTGCCTTCTTTCCAGCTTAGGGCATTGGCATACTTCTCAACATGAGGCAGTTTCACATGAACATAGCCCCCCAATTTACACTTTATTCTCCTAAAGGAAATGAAGTGATTAGGGTCATAAGGCACCCACTTGAAACTGGTTTGAAGTCTGAGGGTCTCTAGGATCCTATCAGCTTCCTTCCATCCTTCCTCTTTCTTATTGTACAAAAAGGGGCCCAACTGATTTCTTACCTTTAGTTGCACCTTCTTGTTTTACATGAAATGACAAAGTCCTTCCCATGAAGTACTTATAGGGGCAAAGCTAGGCACATGATCGCACCTATAGGGATTCAGCTCACAGCCATATACTCTAATTACTGTATGGTGTTGGTAGAAGTACCAATCACCAATGCTGTATGCCTTTGAGAGTTGAAGGATTCTTTGCATTTCATATGTCAATCTTGGGGGAGGGGTACCCAACAACAAGGTCATAGCTGGATGAATGAACAAATCAATAAATTCACAGTAGGTGTAGGGTGAATAAGGCAGAAGATGGCAAACTGAAATCCAAAACACAACCAACCTTGGGCGTCCCTGGGCATCTAGCTTCTTTAAAGGGACAGGGAAGGCATCAGGCTGATAGAATAAGAATAAATGATATATGTACCTGGTGTATTTAAACACCTTTTCCCTCTCCAGATTCATAAATTGCTCATGAATCTTATTAATGAAAGTAGCAAAGTCATAATGTACAGCAGGAGGCATCCCTGGGGAGAAAATGGACAGCATTGCTATGATGGTTCCATCCACATCCTCATATGTCCCATAACCCAGGATGTAACTGATCAAATCTACCATCATTTTTCCCAGCTCGTTAAGATATGGATATGCTATGGGGAGGGGAGCAATCATAGATTGATACTGAGGCTGAATAAACAATTGGTTAACCCTGGAAATCTGATCCCTGGACAAGTTTCCCCCTTTTGTTATCAAGTCCTGGAGGGAGAGAGGAGTTAGGGGCTTTGTAGTATGAAAGTGCAGCATTTCATTGATGGCCTCAGGGGTGATATGGAACAATACTGAGCCTGAGGGGCTAAGGACGGCTCTCTGACCGGGGTCATAACTCGACATGCATTGTTTTATCAAGTCTGGGAGGACATTGACTTGAGGGAGGTTGTAAATGGGTATGTGGGAATCCCAAATTCCCAAGGTCTCAGCCCCACTGAGATATTGGGCCTTTAATTCATTCATCAGGTGAATATTGAACTTGGCTGTCATGGGCATGGAGTCTAACATCTGGTAATCTTTATCACCT
>APFE031132325.1:0-16313 GCA_000404065.3 Pinus taeda
CGCGATCCACTGATATTTATCCACCAACAGATCCTCCATCTTGAGTTTCCATAACTCAAAACTCTGACCATTAAATTTCTCGATCTCTATATTTCCACTGCTCACCATCTTCTTTCACCACCATAATCGATCCCGCAGATCTCCCACTAAACAAGGTCTACCACAGGCCCGAGCGAAACCCCTCAGCAACAAAGGCATCCCCTTGAAGCCAAAACAACTCTGATACCAAATATAGGTTTTAACCCCATGTAGAAATTACCTGCATACAAATTCTAAAACACAGAAAATAAACAATGTGAGAGCATAACATATAAAACACATATACACATAGATTTTCCCCTGGATCCCAAAATCGGGACTGCCAGCTTGATTTTTCATTATTTTCCATTCAATGTTACAATACATATTTATACATGCCGAAGCATCCAATACCATGGACCAAAAACCATTGCGTCCAAAACCATGGATCGAAAACCATCGCGTCCAAAACCATGTGCGAAAAACATGCACAAAACCATAGGTAGGTCCGTCCAACTTAATATAGGGTCCAAAAAACAAAATTTTCCGGGGCACTACCCTAGACCCCATAGAGGGGGGTTACCTGCACCCCTCAAACCCCCTGTGACCCCCCCGCTACGCAATTGGCGCAACCAAGGGGGCGCTCCGCCCCCCCCACTAACCCCTCGGTTAACTACGTGGGCTAGTCGTGGAAAGAAGATAACACAACCCAACAACATACTCGAATGTAATCCACTTAAAAGATCAAGGAGCATTACGATAAATGATGCATTGACACAAGCATTTGTGGAAAGTAAACCAACAGTTGTATATATTAATGAATAAAAGAGGAAACATACAACCTAGGCCTTGATGTTAGTAAGCCCTCCATGAGTGAATGTCCAAGTCCAAGCTCAAGCTGTCCAAGCACTCATTCTATAAGCCAAAGTGAATAGCATGTAGGCACTATCCTAGCATAAGGGTGAAAATAACTAAAGACCAACCGTTTGGGAATGGAAGAGGATGAATATATAGGCAGGGAGAGGGAGTTAGGATCTCACCAAAGATAGAGGAAGACCCTTATTTGAAGGAGGAAGCTCATAGGGATAAGATCAAAGGGAAATATTGGAGAAATCGAGCACATCCATAATGAACAACCTCTAGCTCATCATTCTGGAAGCCTCTAGATCACGAAACTTCTTGTCCTCTTTGGGAAAACTTGCCTTTTAGGGATCAACGCGAGCATCCAAGTAAAAAACGTGCTAGCAGCGCGATGCTAGTATGATGCAACCTGCCATTAACATGGGTTGGCAGTGTTGTAGTCGTGCTGACCCTGAAATTAGGGTTTTGAGCTTACTTCTTCTAGGAAAGCTCAAGGCATGTTTTCATTAGTTCTTTAGGGAGGATCTGGACTACATATCAGGATGGGTACACTGCATAATTTCAAAGTTTCGGGCACTCCAAGGTATGACACATGGAAGTGAAGGAGGCATGACAAAATACTATGTAACAATGTGGTTTAACACTGAGGACGGTGTTCCCCAATGGGTAGGGTTATGTAACAACCCTGGTAAAAGGTTCATGTAATAAAAGTTAATGAAGCAAAAAATAAGAGCATGGTTAAGGGATGCTTACTCCAAGATGAATGTTGGGAAAAGATATCCTAGTGGGCATAACTAGATGTGTGTTTTGGCTAAGGAAAATTGGCAAAGGCTAAGGCAAAGGAATTAAAAGGAAAAAAGGCATTTTTGGCACATTTATTTATGAAAATAAAGGAAAATAGGAGAAAATAAGGTGAAAGGTCACATGTTGCATGTGAGGAGGAAATTGAAGGAAAATAATGGAAAATGAAGAAAATAGAGGCCTCATTAATAGAAAGGCTTCTAAGGATCAGTTGGTAACTTTTTGTTAGTTTAAGTTTGGAGCTCTCTCATTATTCTCTCTCTCTCTCACTCTTGGTCACTAAGGGTTTTCTTCGATCACTCTAGTTTTGGATCAAGGAAGGAAAAGTAGAATCAAGCGACTTTAATAGGAATACTTGCAGGTAACGTTTTGCATGTGTGGTTTTCTAGTTGGTTTGGACATGTACGACTTTGCATATTGTATATGGTTCTCTTGTTTTTAGTGGCGTGGTTTTTCCAAGTTATGACAGTGGTTTTTAGCCTAGCCTCGCCTTTTTCTGGATGACATGGTATGTTGGGATGTTTATCTCGGATTTGGGATTTGGTTTTCCAGATGGATTTCGGATTCTAGGGCGAAGGTGGTCTCATGTTTCATTCCCAAAGTCCTAGGAATCCTTTGATTGGTTTTGGCAGGATACATGGTAAAGCCTAAGGGAGAAGTCTCTATTTAAGGCCTAGTGATCTATGTTTGGATTGCGATAAATCCCGAGAGATTGATCTCGGTTTATGGCCTAGTGATATGGGATTGGATTGCGGTAAAGAATGAGAGACAAGGAGTCATAAACTTCCTCAAGGATAGTGATGGATTGCGGATGGCATTTTATGTTCGGTTTGGTTGTGACCGGAGGACCAGTTTTGGTGTCATCATGGTTTGATGATGGTGGAGGTGGTTTAACCTCTGGATTTCCTTGATTGTTTTTGAACGTGTTGTTCTATGAGATCCCACATTCATGTTTGGAATATGGCACGGGGGTGACTAGATGAAAGAGTGATTTGGTTCAGCCATGTCTATGGTCAGGTTGTATGTGGAAGTCTCGAACCTGGTTGGATTTTCTTATGATTAATAAAAGCTAAGTTCTCTTACTTTTTTCACTTGTTTAGATGTGGATTTAATGGTTGTGATATCTATGATATTTAAATGGTTTTATGCTGGTTATAAGCAGTTATATGATTGGTTCATGTCATGGTTATTTTGTGTATTTACTTGTAATTATTAAATGGATGGATTCAAGACCTAATTGATGTTATAACAGTTCAATGGAGAAGGTCGTGATCCTTCTGGTTATGTTTCATAAGCTCCTTCAGTCATTTATGCTCTGTCTTGTATCCTATACCTATAGGTTGAATTGATGCCAATTGTTTGACAAAATGTCAATCTCAGTTGGGGATGCTCATGCTTATTCCTGAGGTTGATTTTTTGTTTTGTTTTTTTTTTTTTCATGTCTTTGATGGATTCTAAAGGTTATAACAAGTTCTGGGCAGAGGCCAGGATTCTGGGCTAGAAAAGTGGCTCAAATCTCGGGGACGATGGCACAGGTCTGCTAGAAAGAGTCCAGGGACATTGAAAAATAGGCCTATGAGAGCGGCTTTGCGTTCTTGATTCTGTATTTCCTATAGCATGAGAGTAGTTGGGGGTTAAAAGTCTTAAATCATTAGTGGGTCTCAGGGACAAAATGTTTGAGTGGCTGACATGTCTTCTGAGGGTGTTGTCGCTGATGTTGATGGGTTAGTTTTATATGTTCCGTTGATTCCATTTCGTTAAGGTCACCAAGGAAGTTGAATCCCTTATAATGACCTCTCTCATCACATGTTTACCCTAGCTGGTCGATTTCTTGGGTGGACCTTGGAGGAATGGGTGTTACAGGAAGTTTAGGACCCAAAAATCTGCCAAAAATAGTATGTTGCGCTACAATTAAGGAAACTGAAAAGAAAAAATAGTGGGGGTCCAAGTGGAATATGTGGGTGGCCATCAATATCCACCTGGGTCAGTCCTCCCCCCTTAGGAAGTAATGGTATCCATTGTGTTGAGTGCCTCCATGAGATGGGGAAACGTCTGGTGAACTTGGTCCCTGGTGAACCACTTGCCTTAGTGTAGGAGTTGGCCAACTTTGAAAACCCATTACAGTTGGATCTGTAGGTTTTAACCCTGTACAAAAATTACCTACATATGAATTCTAAAAAACAGAAAACAAAGAATGCGAGAGCATAACACATAAAACACATATACACAAATATTTTCCCCTAGATCCCAAAATCGGGACTACCAGCTTGATTTTTCATTATGTTCCTTTCAATGTTATGATACATATTTATACATGCCGAAGCATCCAATACCGTGGACCGAAAACCATCGCGTCCAAAACCATGGACCAAAAACCATCGCGTCCAAAACCATGGACCGAAAACCATCATGTCCAAAACCATGTGCGAAAATCATGCACAAAACCATAGGTGAGTCCGCCCAACCTAATATAGGGTCCAATTTTTTTTTTCCCGAGGTGTTGCCCTAGACCCTGTAGAGGGGGGCTGCCCACCGCACTCTAACCCCCCGGATGGGGGGGCTACCGCCCCCCTTCTAACCCCCCCCCCAACCCCCTCGCAATTGACACAATGAAGGGGGGGCTCCACCCCCCCTCTAACCCCCCAGTTCACTACGGGGGCTAGTCGTGGAAAGAATAACACAACCCAACATTCTCCCACTTGTTGTTTTCTTTCCACAGGGGGCCACAAGAGAGCTTAGTCATTTATCCAACCATGCAATGCCCATTTTTTCTCTACACCAAGAGAACTTCTCAGAACTCACATATTTTGTCAATGCATCTATAGTATTCTTCAAAGTGTCCACCTTTACTAGCAACACCTTTTTGTCTTCTATCATATCCATCACAAAGTGATATTGAACATCAATGTGCTTTGTCTTTGAATGGTAAGCAGGGTTCTTTGCCAAGAAAATTGCACTTTGGCTATCACAGTATATCCTTATAGCTCACTGTACTAACCCCATACTTGAACACAATCTCTGCAACCAAACTGATTCCTTGCTTGCATGAGTGGCTGCCATGTATTCTGCCTTTGTAGTTGATAGTGCCACTACAGATTGTTTCTTACTCATCCAACTGACTGCACCTCCAAATAGGTTAAACACATACCCACTTGTAGATCTTCTCTGATCCAGATCTCCAGCCTACCACTTGTAGATCTTCTCTGATCCAGATCTCTAGCCTAGTCTGCATCAACAAAGCCAAGTATATCCAAAAATCTTTCAATCTTGGACTTCCTTGGTAGCACAAACCATAATCACTAGTGCCACACAAATACCTGAAAACCCACTTCACTGCTGTCCAATGCTCCTTCCCTGGTTTTGATATAAACCTGCTCAATACTCCCACTGCATGTGCAATGTTTGGCCTAGTATAGACCATCACATATATTAGGCTACCGAATACACTTGCATATGGAACACGGGACATATCCTCTTCCTCTTCTTGTGTCTCGGGACACTGTTCAACATATAACATTACACCTACAAGAATAGGAACCTTCATCGGTTTACTATCCTGCATATTAAACCTCTGCAATATTATCTCGACATTCTTCCTTTGGTTTAACCAGAGCTTCCTCTTTGCCCGATCTCTTTTAATTTCCGTGCCCAAAATATAGTTTGCAGCATCAAGATCTTTCATGTTGAATTTGGAGGACAATTAGGTCTTCAAATCCTGGATAATTTCTTTGTCATTTCCAACCAACAACATATCATCCACCTAAAAGACCAGATAAATAACACGGTCACCAATTAATTTAAAATACACATAGTGATCGTGTGCTCGCCTTATGTCTATCCCCTCTGCTTGGCCGATTGCGATTCACTGCTTAGATTTGGGTCGTTGATTTGCCAGATCTAACCGTGGCTGTTCCTTCTATGCTTAAGCCTGCACTTGCGGGGTTTTCACTGTTTTCCTTTGGTTTTTTGCCTCCCAATAGTGATTTTCAGCCCTTCCAAGGGCTTTCCTCACTTGCTCATTTCGATCAATGGATGATTTTTGAGCATTTTTGAAGACTAAGGGAGTGCCTTGGAGTATATATGGATCCCTTGGGATGCCTTTTAAGCAACTTTGAATATTTTTAGGACATGTATGGACCTAAGTTTGGGCCTTTTGTCAGCGAAGCTAACATTGGCTCCTTCTGGGGATGAAATCCTCCCTGTGAGGTTTCAAGAACCATAGACCAATTCCTTTCCTGTAAAACAAAAATAAAATCTCCCTTCTAGTGTTCCATTGGGCATGGAGTCTTTTTAGCATAAACATAAAAACTGAAACAAAAACATATTTACAATACCAAGGATTTAAGGCCTTAAATGAAATAGAGCTTCAAGAACCGCCCATTTACTAGGCTACCAAAAGTATCTCCCCTTCCAAAATGTGCAGGATGAATGTATTGTTGTGCTGAACTTGAGCGATGACAAAAGGACCTGTCCACAAGGAGTCAAACTTGCCATGATTACCTCTCTTTTCCTTAAATGCATCCCATTTAAGCACCCAATCGCCAACTTGGAAATTGTCCACTTTTGCCTTCCTGTCAAAGGTTTCTTTGATTGCCTTCTGATGAGCCTTTGATTTCTCAACCAGCTGCTCTCTCATCTAATGTAGTTCAACCAGGTTATTCGTTATTCTTACCATATCGTTCTCCTCATCTTGGCCTTCTTCCAAGAACTTAGCCACAGGGAGAATGAGCTGGATGGGGAAAACAACATTAGCACCATAATCCAATTTGAATGGAGAATTCCCTATGGACTTTTTGATGGTAAATCTATCAGCTCATAGTGCAAATTTCAACTTGGAATCCCAACTCTTTTTGTTGTCCTCTAACAACTTTTTGATTACCCTTACCAGACTTTTGTTAGATGATTCTGCTAAGCCATTGCCTTGAGGATAATATGAGGTAGAATGCACCACTTGAATGCCCATGGATTCAGTCATGTCCACCACTTATTTTGCTTTGAAAGATGCTGCGTTATCATTGACTAGTTTGGTTGGGCAACCAAATCTAGTGAAAATATTCTCATTTAAGAATTTTATGACAACTTTATGATTGGCATTCTTAGTGGGTATAGCCTCAATCCACTTGGTAAAATAATCAATGGCTACTAAGATCCATTTGTGTTGGCCATTGGAATGTGGGTTGATCTCACCTATAAAGTCCAAGCCCCATTGCTGGAAGGGACCATTGACAATTGGCTTTAAGGGTAGAGATTTTAGCTATTGTCTACCTGCAAACCTTTAACACTTGTCACAAGATTTTACAAAAGAAAACACATTAGAGAACAAAGTAGGCCAATAATATCCAGCCCTCAAGATTTTGTGAGCTGTGGTTTTCCAAAAATGATGCCCTCCATAGATGCTAGAATGGAACTGATGCATGACTTCCATAGATTGTTCTTTATCTAAACACCTCAAGAGGATTCCTGATGGATCTTTCCAATAAAGTAGATTTTTATCAATATAGAATTTGGCTGATCTGATTTTAATGGCATGAGCTTGACTTGAGCTAAGCCCTGAAGGGACTTCTAGCTTTTGCAAAAAATGAACTATGCTGTGATACCATTCACATGTGGCTATATTTTTGGTCAAAGACTGATTCCTCTCTTGCTCTTCTGCTGCTCCCTTTGCCTGCTCATAATCTGAATTCAGATAAATGGAATTTATGTCTAACAAGCTACAATTTTCTTCAGCCATAATTTTAGCGAAGCTTTGGCCTTTGACAAGCTTAGTGGACTTCACCTCTATGTTAAATTCTATGAATTTTGCAATCCATTTATCTCTCTTCCCATCAATATCTGGATGAGGTAAGACATCTTTTACTGAAGCTGAAGGTACATATGCAACTACTTTGGAATGTAGAATATAAATTTTGAATGCCTTTAAAGAATTTATGACATCATAAGCTTGTTTCTTAATAAGGTCATACCTTAATTCAACATCCCTTAAAGTTTTGTTGGAAAAAGGCCACTGGGTGCTCTATGCCTTCATCATTTCTCTGCAACATAACTGTTGCAAGAGGCAAAATTCCTTGGTGTAATTTGGGCTGATTAAAGTGGGAGCTTCCATGATAGCTTACTTGATGGCTTCAAAAGAGCTTCTTGAAGCCTCTGTCCATTTTATTTCTACTCCTTTCTTCAGCATGAAAGTGATGTGCTTTACAAGCTCTACAAAGTTTGGAATGAACCTCCTTTCGAAGTTAATCTTACTCAAGAAGGATTGAATGTCCATGGCCCTCTGAAAAGTAGCCCCAACATTCATCAGTCCGAAAGGCATCTTGGAATACATGAAAGTGCCCCAAGGAGTAGTTAAGGTGGCCTTTTCCTGATCTTCAGGATGTACAACTATCTGATTGAAACCTAAAAATCCATCTAAGAAAGACATAACTTTGGCCTCTGAAACTCTTTGCAGCAAGTGTTCCATCTTGGGCAGGGGATAGTTATCTTTTTTAGAGCACTTGTTCAAGTTTTTGAAGTCGACACAAAGCCTGATTTCTCCATTTTTCTTTCTTACCACCACAAGGTTGGCTATCCACTTTGAATACCTTAGGGGGACTATGATTTTGGCAACCAACAGCTTCTTGATTTCTTTCTCGATCAAAGGAAATAAGAGAGGGTTGATAGGTCTTAATTTTTGCTTAAAAGGGATGGTGTTCTTTTCCAGTGGGATCTTATGCTGAATGATGTTTGCATCATAGGTTTTAAGATCACTGTATTCCTAGCAAAAATGTTAGTGAATTGCTTCATGAGGGTACAATACTCAGAATTCTGGGCAGAGGATAAATGCGTGGACAGATTTATGGTTTTTGGATAGGCTAGGTTGCCTATATTATGTTTACAGACAACATACTCATTCTCTGTTTTGGCTGCATTATAGGGCACGCCATTATGATCGAAAAGCCTCTCTAGAGGCACCAATCCCTTTGGTATGTGATTAGTGGGTAGCTGGATGATGCTTCTTTGGCTGATTTTGTTTTTCAGCTTGGACTGGCCGCCTTATTCCCTGGTTTCATTTTCCTGATTGATGCGCGTTTCAGAAAATTCCCCAACGACTTGCAAGAACCTGTTAAGTTCCTCATCATCCTCGAAAACCCTCCAATATTTGACATTGTCAGGTAGAGATGGTGTGTATCTTATCTGAACTTCATATGTCAATTTGGGAGGCAAAAACGGAATAAACATGCTAGCAGAGACAACAAGGGAGTTGGCAAGCTGGTTCTTTATTCTTGGAATATAAGAAATGCTGAAATCATTAAAAGAATCTTTGAGCCTCCATACCTCATCCCTGTATGCTTTCAGCCTTGGATGCTTAGCTTGGAAATTTTTATTTACCTGCTGAATAATGAGATCTGCATCCCCAAACAATTTCAGGCCTTTGATACCCATTTCTTTAGCAGTGTTCAAGCCCAAAATCAAAGCTTCGTACTCTGCGATGTTGTTTGTGACTTGAAAGGTTAATTTGAAAGGCAAATGAATGTATTGCTATGTTGGGGACACAACGACTACACCTGCCCCTACATCTTCTTTAGAGCAAGCCCCATAAAAAAACATATCCCAAACCTGTGGGTTTTCTTCCTCTATGATCTGGAAAACTGGTTTCCTGAGTTGCGTGGAGGCCAACTGAGATTCTTCAATATGGAGAATACATGCTCCAAAATCGGTGTCAACAGCATATATGGGATGATTAGTGGGATTCTTCTCATTGCTAATGATATAAGAAAACTGCGTCTCTCTGTAAAGTCTCTTGCTCTCACCTCCGAAAACTGGGATAGTAGCGTAAGGCAGATCATTTTGTAATGATCCACCTAGTCTCTTGATCCAACCTCTGGAAAGTAACATGCCAAACATAGGGGGTACATCTGCTACCACAATATCCATCATCATGCTTTTCATGGGTAGCTGAGACAAAGTGATGGCTAGGTCTTTGATTAATACCAGACATTTCACTTTTCTAGAGTCAAAAGAAAATAGGTCATGATAAGGCTTAGTGATGTCAAGACCCAACTCATCCACGACAGCCTTGGGCATTAGATTATGGCTAGCTCCAGTGTCCAGAAGGCAGTTGTGAAGGATTTTATCATGAATAGTTAGAGAGACATAGAATGATGGGGAGTTGTCTTCACAATTTTCAATCATTGGGCTGAGAATAACCACTGGCTTGTCATCTTGGAGATTCACACAGTCAGTGGAGGCTTGGATGGCTTTAGGCTCAAGGGTCTCGAGGATGGATCTATTGAAGGATTCATTCTTTAATAGTTCAATCAGAGGCATGGGTATCTTTAGCTTCTGAATTTCTGATTGAAAATTGAAAGGTGAACGAGACTTTTCAAGACCTCTTACCACATGAGTTGGAGCTTGGAGGACGATGGGATCAACTGCGGATTGCTTTTGCTTATTAGCTTGCTGTAGTGTAGGGACAACAACTTTTTGAACAAGAGTTTCCTTGGCATTTTTTATCTTTGACCTTAGATTATATCTTTGCTGATCTACAGTTTGTAGAATAGCTTTATCATCCCATTCTTGGCTAATCTCGTCATTGCATAATGACCTTTCATAGGTAGTTGAGGTCAAAAAGTAAGCATTGCCTTTGTCTTCCAGACAATGGATCTCATCATCTTCTTCAAACTGCTCCTCTTTTATGACTAGATTTTGAAAAGGATCCTTCACCCTTTGGTCTTCATTAGCATCTTTGTTTCTTTGCAAAATCTACAACTGCTCATTAGTTCTTCTATATGGATTCAGATTTGGATTTCTAGGAGTAAAGGTGTTAGGAGCTCTCCCTTTCCCCAGGTGCTGCTCAAACTCTAATTTGGAGATTTTAGAGGCTAATGACTCGATGATTTTGGTCATTTTATCTATCTTAGGACCAGAGGATGATGAAGACTCACCCCTCTGTCTTCTTCTATCAACATTTCCCTTGAGCTTCTCTATGGCCATGATGTTTGATTCCACTTCCAAGGCTGCATCCTGCATGTCAGCCAAAGTAGCACATCACCTCTCCCTCGACAGTAGGCAAAAGTTAGAATCAAAAGCACTAGAATAGGTGAGTTTAGCAGAGGTAGTAGTGGGTTTTACTTCAGCTAGTATCTTGCTATACATATGGTTAAACCTCTTATTGAAATCAAACAACAACTCACCAATTTCTCTCTTTAAGTTGCCAAACTCAGTGTGGTAGTAAAGGAGGTCCTTTTTATCCCCCCAATTCTTTAGGAATGCATCATCTAAAGCTTCAATATCTGCTATAGATCTTGGGGTTAGTTCTCTAAACCATTTTCTAGCCTCTCCATCTAGGCTTTGGACAAAGACTCTCATCCAGACATCATCTTCACTAATGTCTAGATTATCAATATAGCTATAGAATGACTCAAGATGTTCTTCAACAGTAACACATTTAGTCCCAATGAACTTAGGATTATATTTATGATATTCTCCAGTAGGCATGGCATTCAGAGGAGTGGGTAGTATTAGAGGTCCATACCTAACAACTACGATTCTTTCCATTTTGGTAGGTGCTTGTGGACCTGCCATAGCTGTGGTCGCTATAAGAGTACTGGTAGTCTGAATGATAGAGGTCTGAGGAGTGACTGATAATATTAAAGGAGTATGATGAATATGAGGAGAGGTTTCCTTTGGGCTTACAACAAAAGGTGAACCTAAAGAATAAGGAGCATTATGATTTTTCGAGAGTTTTTCTTCACTGCTAGTATTAGAATCTATACTCTCAACATGTATTTGTTCTATTGCAGGATTTTCTTGAAGAGATATAGAATATTGTATAGGTTTACCTGAACCTGATGCTCCTTTCTATAATACCTTTCTTTCTTTGATGATCTTTTCAGGGTTAGGTACTGGGTCAGCTTGTGACTGCTGAGGGTTTCTCCGAGTATGCCTCACAAACTGAGCTAGAACTATAAAGTGGAGTCGCCAGGAGGTTTGGTCTCTAGTAGAGTCGCCAAGAGTTTTGGTCTCCAGTAGAGTCTCCAAGAGTTTTGGTCTCCAGTAGAGTCGCCAGATAAATGATTACAAACAAAAATGTGCCTAGAATTTGTCTATTATCAAAGCTGGATTTGTGTCGTTTCCCAAGGAAGCTGAGCTTCAGTTTCCTATCCCCGAAAACGACGCCAATTTATATTAACACTCCAGGAAACTCTCCTAGGTTGCAGCTCGAAGATGCCTGGTAACATATAATCTTCAATATTGTTCTAAGAACTATTGGAATTGATGATGATTTGATTCAAGTCAGATGACCATTTCAGCAGACATGAACACCCTCAACAACACAAGGCTTTAAACCACTAATGCTCAATATTTTATAGATTTAATGGATATATGGAGAATTCTAACTGTATTAGCAGTTTGCATATGTAAACATAAATGAATGACTAGCTACAAGCAACAAAAGAGAATACTGACTGTACTGGCAGATGCATATATGACCACATATGAATGGTTAGCTACAGGCAACAAGAAACTTACGATCCTAAGTTATTAAAGCAGAGATAAGATGACAATTGTCTGGCCTTAAACATAAATAAAACATGAACAAACTGTTCAAGTGCAAGCATAGAACAACAAAGAGAATGGGTGTTGAACATATTATGGTAAAAGAAGCTTGTATTTCTAGAACAAAGATGAGGAGCTTGAAAGAATAGAGGAGCACTAATCTCCAGAAGTTGAACCCTCATTACATTTAGTTTTTTGCCTTTTATAGGCCCTTTACAATGCTCCTGAGCTCTCTAGAAGGCTCTGAGCCTTAATTTATCCCCTCTGTCCCTTAACTGTTTGATTCCCTGAAGGAAAGCATGGCTTGGAGGTTTTTCCTCCTTATGACAGAGGAATATCAGTTTTAGGATATTTTTGGGTGGTTTGTTGCACTGTCTGGGGTCTCTCTCGTGCCAGATATGCCCCACAATTGATTATGCTGTTGTGGACGAGCTGAACCGTCTGTTGATGCTTCATGGCCGATTTTGTTTCAGGCTAGCTGCGCGTGCTCCATGATGCTTCCGTGTTGCACTATCTGTGTGGTGGAATGGCTCTTCTCTTTCCCTTTCCAGGCTCTTGTTTCCCGAAGATATGTCTCCTGGGCTCTGTTATATGGTGCAATGGGTCTTCGAGCCTGTATATCCCTCTAAATTCCCCCTTTCTATTAATGCAAGACTATTTTCTATTTAAAACAGAAAATGCCGTGACACTGTGAAAATCCCACCTATTCCTGTCCCTTTCGGACTTAGAAAAATCATCAGATGCGGTTTATCAGTCTCTCGGGTCTGCCCTTGTTGCTGTTGCAAGTCGTAAAGAAGCATGCCCTGTGTATTTATTTGTATTTTTGAAATATGCGAAAAACATTAAAAACTGTGAAAAACGACCTTTTCGGACTTCAAAAATTATTAATTCCCTTCCTAGACCCTTTCGGGTTTGGGCTTCATTGCAATCACAAGGCTCCCAGGCTTCCTTTGTAATTTTCGTTATATAATGAAAATATACCAAATACATTAAAAACTCATAGGGCACGGACTTGAAATTTTATAGGAAATCATTTGTAGCGCCATCAGGTCTGGCCCATCGGGTCGCCCGTATGTATGTACGAAGGTCCTGCCCCATGGTAGTACGTTGATGCATACAATGATGTGATCCAATTGCAATAGCTGATCACTCATTCCCCGAGCCTTCTATATATATAACATATGCCTCTCGGTGATGCAACCCACCGATCTGTTCATCAGTGATCGCTGATCAGTAGTGTCGTGCGTCCGCCTTATGTCTGTCCCCTCGGCTTGGCCGATTGCGATTCATTGCCTAGATCTGGGCCGTTGATCGACCAGATCTAACCGTGGCTGTTCCTTCTCTGCTTAAGCCTGCACTTGCAGGTTTTGCACTATTTTCCTTTGGTTTTTTGCCTCCTGATAGTGATTTTCAGCCCTTCCAAGGGCTTTCCTCTGTTGCTCATTTCGATCGTTGGATGATTTTTGAGCATTTTTGAAGACTAAGGGAGTGCCTTGGAGTATATATGGATCCCTTGGGATGAATTTTAAGCAACTTTGATATTTTTAGGACATGTATGGACACAATTTTGGGTCTCTTGTCAACAAAGCTAACATTGGCTCCTTCTGGGGATGAAATCCTCCATGTGAGGTTTCAAGAACCATAAATTAATGCCTTTTCTATAAAACAAAAATTAAATCTTCCTTCTAGTGTTCCATTGGGCATGGAGTCTTTTTAGCATAAACATAAAAACTAAAAGAAAAACATATTTACAATACCAAGGCTTTAAGGCCTTAAATGAAATAGAGCTTTAAAAACTGCCCATTTACTGGGCTACCGAAAGTATCTCCCCCTTCCAGATTGTGTAGGATGAATGTATTGTTGTGCTGAACTTGAGCGATGACAAAAGGACCTGTCCACAAGGAGTCAAACTTGCCATGATTACCTCTCTTTTCCTTAAATGCATCCCATTTAAGCACCCAATTGCCAACTTGGAAATTGTCCAATTTTGCCTTCCTGTCAAAGGTTTCTTTGATTGCCTTTGATTTCTCAACCAGCTGCTCTCTCATTTTATGTAGTTCAACTAGGTTATTCATTATTCGTACCATATCGTTCTCCTCATCTTGGTCTTCTTGTAAGAACTTAGCCACAGGGAGAATGAGCTGGATGGGGAAAACAACATCAGCACCATAAACCACTTTGAATGGAGAATTCCCTATGGACTTTTTGATGGTAACTCTGTCAGCTCGTAGTGCAAATTTCAACTTGGAATCCCAACTCTTTTTGTTGTCCTCTAACAACTTTTTGATTACCCTTACCAAAATTTTTGATTACCCTTACCAAACTTTTGTTAGATGATTCTGCTAGGCCATTGCCTTGAGGATAATATGAGGTAGAATGCGCCACTTGAATTCCCATGGATTCATTCATGTCCACCACTTATTTTGCTTTGAAAGCTATTGCGTTATCAGTGACTAGTTTGGTTGGGCAACCAAATCTAGTGAAAATATTCTCATTTAAGAATTTCATGACAACTTTATGATTGGCATTCTTAGTGGGTATAGCTTCAATCCACTTGGTAAAATGATCAGTGGCTACCAAGATCCATTTGTGTTGGCCACTGGAATGTGGGTTGATCTCACCTATAAAGTCCAAGCCCCATTGCTGGAAGGGACCATTGACATGTATTGGCTTTAAGGGCAGAGATTTTAGCTATTGTCTGCCTGCAAACCTTTGACACTTTTCACAAGATTTTACAAAAGAAAACACATAAGAGAACAAAGTAGGCCAATAATATGCAGCCCTCAATATTTTGTAAGCTGTGGTTTTCCAATAATGATGCCCTCCACAGATGCTAGAATGGAACTGATGCATGACTTCCATAGATTGTTCTTTATCTAAACACCTCAAGAGGATTCCTGATGGGTCTTTCTAATAAAGCATATTTTTATCAATATAGAATTTCGCTGATCTTGATTTAATGGCACGAGCTTGACTTGAGCTAAGCCCTGAAGGGACTTCTAGCTTTTGCAAAAAAAGAACTATGCTATAATGCCATTCACATGTGGCTATATTTTCGGCCAAAGACTCATGGAATTTATGTCTAACAAGCTGCAATTTTCTTCACCCATAAGTTTAGCCAAGTCTTGGCCTTTGACAAGCTTAGTGGGCTTCACCTCTATGTTAAATTCTATGAATTTTGCAATCCATTTAGCTCTCCTCCCATCAAAATCTGGCTGAGTTAAGATATCTTTTACCGAACCTGAAGGTACATATGCAACTACTTTGGAATGTAGAATATAAATTCTGAATGCCTTTAAAGACTTTATGAGAGCATAAGATTGTTTTTCAATAAGGTTATACCTTAATTCAGCATCCCTTAAAGTTTTGCTGAAAAAGGTCATGCGGTGCTCTATGCCTTCATCATTTTTCTGCAACAGAACTGCTGCAAGTATATCATAAGAGGCAAAAGAGAAGATGAAAAACTCCTTGGTGTAATCTGGGCTGATTAAAGTGGCAGCTTCCATGATAGCTTGCTTGATGGCTTCAAATGAGATTCTTGAAGCCTCTATCCATTTTATTTATGCTTGTTACACAGTAATTTGTCACCGTTTGTCACCGTCCCTGTTACCCCTCTCCCACATCTTGGAGGACACACTCCGGGACTTGTGAGAAGTGACAAGACTTGAAACCACTTTCATTATTCACCTCTAAACATGAGCTTCATATGCCCTTAAGACATCTCTTGCTCATTGCCCTTAAAAACAACCCTTTTTGCATTAGCGCTAGTGCCCTGTGTTATGCCCGCGCCAATAGGGAAAATCCTATTGAAAGGGCGCGCCATTAGCGCTCTGTCCCAGAGTCGCAATCGCGCCAACCATTTTGGGCAAAGTTTTGAACTAATCAAACCTCCGAAGGTTCTCACCTCATTCACCAAACTAATTCCAAGTTGAGTGAGGATGGTTTGGCTTCGAAACTCCTTGGATGGAAAGTTGTTTGCCACCATTCCATGGAAGTTTCCAAGTGATGAAGCCAAATCCATGATTGTGGGGGATTGACCTTATCTCTTCCTTTTCCTCTATAAAATTTTGTTCCCATGGCTTGAGCAAGCTAGTTCT
>APFE031132329.1:1611-16474 GCA_000404065.3 Pinus taeda
TCTAAAGCCTGGTCTGAAACAGTTTCATGAGATCTTACTAAGTAGCAGCCCTTAGTACATGATTTTATGATAACAGGTACTATGGGTATATATTGCTAGAAGAATTTCTAGTTATGTCCTGGTTCAAGCATTTCCAAGCAGCATCTTTGTCATAGTTACTTGAATGGTTTATATGGCATTACAAAATCACTTGATCCATTGATTTTGTAGCAAAGTAGGGTAGGTTTGAGTAAATAAATAAGCTGCCAAAGGAAACATTTCAGTTTGGATTGGTATGAGTTATTTTGAGTTTGCAGTTGTTTGAACGTATTCCCAATGGATGAGGCACTTGGTCTATGGTGTTCTTGACACCTCCAAGGAGTTGCCATCCCCCATTAGGCCGATGTTAGTTCCAATATTTGCAGCCTGTCACCAAGGATCAAAATGGGCTCTTACTATGTCTGGTTTTTAGAGATGTTTTGCACATGATCTTCAGTGCAAATCATATCCGAAGTATTTCCATCAGAAGAAGCTCAGAAAAATATTTCCAACGGAATATCACACTCTTGTAACCGGTTTCTGGATCAGAAGATATGTTCGAAATGAATAAGTGATTCTTGGTTATGCATGTTTTGAGGTCAGTTGCTGCACACAATGACAAGTTTAGTACAAGATCAGTTTCTGAAATAATGGTAAGGATTTTTTCAAAAGTGAAAGAGATTTTTTTCCATCACATACCAAATAACAAAAACGTCCTTCAGTTTATGCACAAGTGCTACTATGTGGGATATATGCAGTGATATTTGGAGCCTACATTAAAACAAAACAAAATTTTCATATTTTTTTACTGTTTTAGTCATTTTAGTGCAGTGCCATTTTACAACAGATGGAAAGTAATTTTGAAAAACCCAAGGAGGTTTTTGTTAACCAAGAGCCATACAACAAAAACCTCTTTTAGTTTATTCACATGTTTCATGAATTTGAATATGTGACTAGATCTTTACAACTCATTTTGACAGATTTAAGTTTTTAATGATTTTATGGTTTAGAGATGATTTTGTGGCACATATTCTGAGCAACTGGAAATGGATTTCTAGAATTTGAGAGATTTTTTTCTCCAACATCACCTTATCTACAAAGATGTCTTTCAGTTTTGTAACATGTGCTATGTTTTAGGAGATACGAGTTCATCTTCAACACCTATTTTCAAAAATTCGGACCAAGTTTAATGTAACTGATTCTATTTTGAAGAAGATGGTTAAGCTCAATTCTCTTAATATAGGGATGAGCTAAATGTATAAAATTTATGAATTTAATAGTGTAGAGGTTTTATTTTTGCAACAGGAAGAAGCATTTGGACTATGTAAAGTTTTATTGAATATCATAATAAAGCAGTTTTTGCCCTTTAGGCCTGGGATTCATCACAGTGCCGATGTTCAGTATGTTTTTCATGTAATTCACTTACACATTATATTTTTTCTGCTTTGTTTCAACATTATCTAAAATATATGTTAGGAATTCATCTGTAATGATGCTCTTTTCATGATGATTTTGTTGTTAGTTGTAATCGTTGTCTTAGTAAAATTCATCCTTGGCTAGATGCTCTGTTGAGCAACCTCGTGATTCTCTTTCATCTAAAGTTGTTGTTGCAGATTCATCCTTTGTCTGATGCCTGTAGGGCAGCAGGCTTTCTCCCTTATACTTCTCACATTTACAATCTTCACTTGGCTGAACATGGCACTTAATTTGCCCCAGGTTTGCCGACAGAAACTGATATCGATTCCATAGTCCAAATCATCCTTTATCTTGTTGTTTTCGACCCAAAACAAATCCAATCAAATCCTCTAAGCTACTATACCTAGCCTAAAATCTATATTTGATTCAGTCATGTCCACTGAGATTGACAAGGAGAGAGCCCTCTCCTGACCTGGTAGGGCTAGCTACTAGGTTAAGCGTGGTTTGATGTTACCTTAGACCTACCTTCCTTCACCCTGAGGTCAATATAGGCACTAACAGATAGCTCTATTATAGTTGTTCCGAACATTGGGGAGACACTCATCCCATGCATGTGGATGCTTAGAGTTGTACATGCGCAAACTGTGCATGATCATCTTGTTTACAACCTTTATTTGGCCATCAGATTGGGGGTGGAAGGAGTTAGTTCACTACGAGTTTTGCAACAAATTTTGACAATGTCCTAGGAGCATTGGAGGTATGCTTTAATTTGTTTTTAGGGTTTTTCCATGAGGTTGATGTAATATCCTAGACTTATGCAAGACTTCTCAAGTGATTTTAGGGAGTGCTAATTTGAGCTATACCAACCGAGTTCACCACACTTTGACATAGGTCATAAAATATGTGGAAGTTTCATGGTCCTTTATAAAACTACGAAATTCAATAATCAAATCTCTAGATAGATTTAAAATTCTTTAAAATGTATGAGAAAAATAATTATATTTCCATTAACAAAGTCTGCAAACATTATCAACTTGTTCATGTTTCAATATTAAATATTTTTCCCATATTATTTAAAGCTTAAATTTACATATTCATCTTTTAAATTGATACAAATGTGAAAAGATGAATATCAAGGATACTAGTTCTATGAAATGGGCCAAATTATTTGAAAGGAATTATTACAAGATTAATAAAGATGAGTGAAGTTTGATTACTCTCAAACAACCATTGTTTCTTTGTCCTCTCATATCCCACTTGGCTTTGCTCACCCCATTGTTTGGGAAACACCCATGGCTCTTCCTCTCATATCCCTCTTAGGAAATTATCAATTCATTGTTTAGGTGACCACCCATGAAGCATTTTCTTCCACACCCCTCTTGACTTCATTCACTTCATTGCCTAACAAGTGTTGATGGATGCAACAAAAATTGTCAAATCTAATACCAATAGGAACATTAGAATTCATTTAGTTATTAAAGTTATGCAAAGTAATAAATACTAATTAAAATTGTGTTAAAATTTGGGAAGTTAAAACTTAACATTTTTCAAACAACTATAATAATGTTCAATTACTAATCTAATATTTGTTAATAATTATATAAACTTATTTAACAAAATACTAAACTTTAACTCTTATAAACATTCATTTAAAAAATAAAAAACAAAATACATATATAGAGTTTTAACTTTTAAGTTAAAATTTTAAACATAAATTCATTATTATAGTTGTTAATTGAAAAAAGATAAATAATATTATTCTTGTAAATGAAAATAAAATAAAAAAAAAATGATATAGTTAACTGTAGTAAGATATCTGAATTTAGAGTTCACTGATGCATATAGATTCATATTTGATCTAAGCTGAAAACAAACATATATACAAATTATTCATATTCTCAATTATAAAACGAGTAATATTAAATATATTTAGATAAATCATTTCAAAAATAAATTATATATAATGTATATTTTATAATAATAATTTGAAATAAATATATAATGAGTAATGTAATTTTTTTTATTAAAATTATTTCTAAAATAATTAAACACCAATGTATATTTTTATAAATAATATTAAATAAAAATATAAATACATATTTGTAAAAGAATGAATATTTTATAAAATTAAATAAAATATTTACATTTTATATAATGTTTGGTGAGACTACTGAAAATGTAGAATATTAGTAAACTCCACAAAACACATATTGAGAAACTTATATCAACATATTAAATTTTTAATTAAAAACATTTTACATTAAAGTTTCATTTTAAAGAAAAGTAAAATTTCCAAAAAAATATTAATTTCTTAAAATTATTTTGACCAATATTTCCATTTGATTGGAAAATAAATTTAATTCCCATTCCTAAGCTTTTTGCACCCTAGTTGACAAGGGAGAAACGACCCATAACGAAATTCTTTAATAATCCTACTTATTTGGTGTGGTCATCGTCGATGGGTTTGGTGTGGTCATCCTCGATGGGTTTTGAGGCTCCATTAGCCTTCATATTCCCGCGCTCACTAAGAAAAAGCTAGGGGAAAGCTAATCTAAATTATACTAACTATATTTATATACCTAAACTAATGTTATTTTCCTTAAGAATATATATTAATAAACTAAATACAATCCACAAGTTAATAACCAATAATATGATAAACTAAATTGCTAAATATACAAAAGGAATATGAGTTAAAGAAAATAATATATAGAATTTAAATAATAGTTAGCAATATAGAATCGGTGTGAATAACAATAATACATGGAATAAAAACTGAATAGAAATGTAACTAGTATGAAATAATGAAAGTATAAAAAAATAGAATTCCCAATTTAATTTATATATGAAAATATAAGTTAAAATTAATATAGAGAAAAATAATCTTTTAAGGTAAAATAAAAGACAGATAACTATTACAAAGTAAACCTCTTATTACTCCACCAAAATGTAGAAGATAACTGTAATAATATCATAAAATAAATATTCACTCAATCAATTATTTATGAATAAATTCAACAAACAAATAATTGAAATTCTGTTCTATGACTAGCCAAAGCAACGTTCCATTCTAACACAAAGACCAGTGATAAATTAAGAAAAAGAGATTACGATTTCGATATAATCAAGAAAAAAGGTTGTTACACAATCTTTGATTTTGTAATACCCTTTTAAATTTGCAAATAAAATCAGAACAATAATGTACCTTAGCATCTCCAAAAGTTGAGACAAAAACAATAATAAAAACCTTTATTTGGAATCATTTGGATCATCAATATCTGGGAAATTATGTCTTTGACCTGAGATGAATTCCTTACAATGTGCCTTCTCGAGTCTTAGGCTTGGTTTTTTTAGGCACAAGATGAATATTAGTTCTGAGATCAACAAAGATCTCTTCATCTGAAGAATTCATTTTCTTATTCCACCTTAACCTAGAAATTTTCCTTTCTCTTTGCTTAAGTTTGATATTATACTCAAGATTATCCTTAAACTGACTATTTGTTTCTTAACATGTAGGTTATGTATCATGATAGGTATTTGGATTCTTTAAAATTTCAACTTGTTTCTTAACCTTTGGTTTTAATTTAGTATGATGAAAGAAGGTATCTTTTACGCTACTTCTGGTAGCACAAACCGGTGGAGGTTCAAGGCTTTCATCCTTGCAATCACTGAAAGAATCGAATTGTTATTCAAGGGAAGAATGTTTAGAAATATCCGCCTCAATGATATCAACATCAAGTGGAGTCAAAACTGGAGAGGGAGGGTTCAATGGAGTTTCCAGAACAACCTCACATTGACCCGACTATAGGGTTTCCTTAAAACCATTTTGTAGGAAAAAACTTTCCCACTTTTGAATGACTTTTCACAAATGATATTTAACCAAGATACATATAAAACTGTGGTGGAAGAGCAACCTATCTGGGATTTTACGGTCAAACTGATAGGTTTTGGCCATCTTGGCCAAACTCTAATGTAGGAAATAAGGTAAATTAATATCATGACTAAGGAAAACCATCAACAACCTATTGTGATAAAAAAAATACCAAAGAATAGAAACCCTCACAAGCTATATAATGAAAAAATAAATATAATATATCTCTCCATTTTGGTTTGATATAGTTCACAAGCATACCTTTCACAGAGAAACCCTTGTCTTTGTGCTCTAGAAGTTTTTTCGATGGGATGTCGTGAACAAGACAATTCTTATACTAATGTTTTGCTTTGGTGGACAGAGAGGTGACTTTAGCTATAAAACCAACATAAACTATCATCTCCATGTCACTAAGCTTAGCTCACCTTCCATTGAAAGTGGAAGTGAAGGCTTTGACAACACCACCGTTAAACCCTTGACACTGTTGTATGAAATTCCACCAACTTTCCTTCTCGACAAGAGATTGGTACTCATCATAAACTTTGACAAGGTTGCACCCTATTAGTTCTGTTGGAATTATGAGCATGGATATTTAAATAAATGAAATATGAGCTAGTATTTAGCCTGAGAGACTCAAGAACAATTGTACCAATATTGCCCCAAATATAAATTTTGCTGGAAATTGCTTCTAAAAATTATGTCGTCAAATTAAATAACAATTTGGACAAATTCAACCATCAATTTAATGGAAAAATTGGAAAATAAAATCTAGAACTCAACAGTGATACCATTATGATGTTCCAAATATAATATTTATGAAAAATTGCTTTAGAAATTTAAGTTGTTAATTCCTAAAACCATTTGCACAAATTGAGCCACAAATTTAACGAAAAAAATTGAAAATGTAAATTGCAACTGAAGAATAGAAAAGATACACATGCAACAAAATAAACCTTATTTTATTAATGTAGATAATGCATGCAAATACTGGAAATGCTGAGACATTGGCCTTCCACAAATATCTACTACAAGCTAAAACTAGGCCTTCGACAACAACTGATCTGCTAAATACAACCTATGAATTCTAGATGAATTCACCAAGGAGAGGGTACTTGCCCACTCTCACTGAATATCACCCAAGGGTTTTCGTCTTAGGGCTACTACTAAAGATAGGAACTCCTAGTTCTCTAAACCTCTCTATAAGAAAAATTCTCAACTCAATGATGTCACAAATGATCTCTTCCTCCTCCTTTTAAAGATCCAATTGATAGATATTAAAGCCTTTAAAAGCATCTCATTTCATTATTTTATTATAATTATAGAGGCTCCCTCTTGACTCCATCTAAGTGATTTTTTAATTTTAATTTACTTAAGTCACTTTTAGCCATTTTCCCAATTAGTCATTTTCCCCTTTTTATTTTTAATTGATTAAGTGACTAATTAAAGTCACTTTTAATTCAGGAAAATGGTAAATCACCCACCATACTCTCTATAGCCACTAAATCAGACCCAGTAATAGCTTTGTTTTGTGAAAGTTCTCAAAATGTAAAGGAATGAAAGACAAGTTGTGATGGTGATGGAATATACCAAGCAAATGCTATCAAATCCCATAAAAACTCCTCCAAGACCTCTGATGATGTTATCTTGCTCTTGCAACCTAGCCATCACTTACCCTAGAAACCCATCCTAGTTGTACTATAGAGGAAAATAAAAATGGGGACATGAAAATTCCTTCTGCCCAAATATTGCTTGCCCTCAAGCAATCCATGCTTGTCCATTGTATAGGCATTTGCAAACTGATACCAAGATCCCATATGAACCACTGGTCCATATCATGCCTCCAAGCAATCCAAGCAATCCAAATATGACTGGATCCCTCAATACATGGATCCCAAGCGCATCTTTGACTCATCTTACTAGTAGTAGATCCACCTAGAATCCTAATGTCACCATGGCCAATCATCGCCCAAGTCCAATGGCTCTAATTGTGCTTTGTCTCTAGCCATAATGTTACTCCACTAGTAGGATACCAAGTCATCACCTCTCTCCAATTCAAACCTTGGCATAGACCAAGGTAGACTCCACTATGTTGATCTTGTGATGGAATTATGATGGATGACCAACCTATGCCTTTCTGCCAACTAGGGCATGTAGTGTTTACTATCTCTAAGGGCCCTTGTAGTACTATGCCCCTGACTAGGAATGATCCCCAATCAATAAGATACCAACTCATTATCTCTCGCCAATTCATCTTGTGGGAAGGATTTAATGCATGGGATCATGCTCATGGAACAAATCTACTATGATGATGCTAGTACATGCTCAATTCATGCTTCTCCACCTAGTCAATCAATAAGATATGTCCATTAAACCCTGCCCCTCTCTATATAATAGACAAGAGTGGATAACTTATTCTGCAAGATTTGTCTAGGCACTCCTAGAGAGGGATGCTCTGAAACTCCCAAGTGTACTCCTCTTGTTACCTTGCTAGGACCCTCATCCACCCCTCAACATTAGAAAACTTGTTTACAAACTTGAAACAAGCCCTTATAAGCTCCTCAATTTTATTGTTCTATTACAAGCTGGTGCCTCAAACTATTTGGATCTTCTGCTTCAATTCCATAAGATATGTCCCAAAGTGCTCAATCTTCTCTTGGTATCTACTAACTAAAAGTGCTAAAATTCTGCTTTCTTCCTGTGCATATGTATGGTCCTCATTAAGGGCTGGTCCAAAAGATGGTTGCTTATCCTCCTTTATCATTTTACGACACTTGGTCCATGCATTGATCAGGAGCGCAGGATCAAGTGTCGTAAAATGGTCAAAAATGAAAGTTCTTAGAACTAGTTCAAACCTAAATGATTGGATAGATCTCATCCTCTTGATTCCTGTGCCACAAACGGTTCGAAAAACGATTGTCGTATGTGAAAGTTATGTCAAAAACAAAATCGCCCAATAACCCTTAATTTTTTAATTTAAAAAAAAAATTAAAAAAAAAAATATTCCACAAAATATTCCTTAGAATATTCTTTAGAATATTCCATGGAATATTTTTTTTGGGAGGGCCAATCAGAAGCCGCCATGTGGCAAGCCCAGAGGCCGCCACGTGGCCCAAGGTGACATCAGCAAAGGTATGACGTTTGTTTAAAACTTTCAGTCGACTTGTGGTTTGAACCCACAACCTCACACATATTAACCAAATGTCTTACCATTGCACCATGCAGCTGTATTTGTTATTGGGCATGGAGAAAAAAATTATTAAGTTTAAACTTCCGTTTGGGCGGGAAATGAAGGGGGCCAGCCCCCATACCATATGACCACAGCCCAAAAACCGTGGGCCTAAATCTTTAACCGCCAGCACAAATGGTCATTGTTGATACATGGTCACATGCACGCCAAATGCGGAGTTAACTAATAGTTCAGTTGGCGGATTTTTTGGCAGACCGCCAAATTTGGGCAGTCCCACCATATTTGGCGGACTTATCTGGACCTCCACTACAGTTAGCTGGAGTTTTTCAAGGGCAACTGGCAGTTGGGATTAAATGGCCATAACTTTGGCTAGGAAAGTCCGTTTTGGACAATTGTTTTTTTGATTTTGGGTCTCTTCGACCTTCTGAAGCCATTGGCATAGGTTTCACAGCCACTTGAGGTTATTTGCAGGTGTTTTTTCTTCGGGGAAGTTCCAGGAGCCACCAGGGCCAAATCAGTGTGAGAGCTGCATTGGGAATTGTGCAGCCAGTGAATGTGGAACGAAGGTCATTCCTGAAGGTTTTCAGCATTCTAAATCCATTTCTACAGCTCATTTTTCCTGTTGAGGTATTATTCTCACTGTTTAGCTTCAGGGAAGCTTTCAGGGCCACTAGGGCCATTTCAGTGCTTGAGCTGTTTGGGGGCTATGTTCATCCATTTTTGGTGATTCAAAAGCCTATGTCTGCTATTTTTGACCTTTTAAGTCTAATGGTAGAGGTTTTAGAACCAATTGAGGTCATCTTCACCTCGAAATTCTCCATGCAAGTTTAAAGGGCCACTAGGGCCAATTGGGGAAAGTACTGTGTCAGGTACAATTTCACTGTTTAGTGCTTGGGAAAGAGCATGTTTAGCTAATTCCTATCTTCTGATTCTGTATTTACAGTCAGATATGTCTTTTGAGACACTCATATTCTTGTATTGGCCTTTATAGCATTTTTAATACAAGAGGACAAGCCTAGTTGGAGAGGTTTGGTCCAGCAGATGTAGCCCAGAAGGGGTGAACTGCTTTATCATTTTGATGTCTTTATTTGCTGAAGATGATATGCTAAACAATACTGATATAAAGTGTTAAACAACAAATATACATAATTTGCATATACACTTAATCACCTATTCAGCTACAGAAAGTTAATTGTCTTATTCCGCAAGATATCAAACTTCAAGTATGTGCATGTCAAAGACTTCTAAAGTTTTACTTGGCTAATTCTTTAGGCAGAGCTTGTAGAGGGCCAGGTAGCCTCTGGAATCATACCTCTCTTTAGAGGTGACATGTCTGGTGAATGCCCCTACAGTCTATCTCTGTATAAGAAATAGGAAGTTTTCACCTTTTTAGAGGTCACTTGGAGTGTATAGCTCACATTTGCAATTATAGGAAAATGGATACCTTGCACCCTTAAACAAGTACAATCCATTTTCAGATCAAATGGTATCAGAGCTCGAGTTGAGCATTTGATTGTGCAAAAGGTGTTAAAGCAGTGTAAGAGATTGACTGTTTTATTTGTTGCAAATGGTTGCTAGAATAAGAAGGGTTTTTTGTTTGACATTTGATTAAAGCTTGTCATTTGATTGAAAGCTTTGAGAACTCTTATTTGGAAGTTTCTTTTGTTTAATTGACCATTTACATAATGTCAATTTCTTCCACAAGTGAAGGTTCCTCCTTCACAAAATTCTTCAATGATGACATGAAGAATGAGTTCCTTAAGGTGAAGGACATGGTGCAGATTCTCATTGAGGATCAAAGAGAAAGTGTTAAGCTTCAAGCAAAATTGTTGGCTATGAAGGATGAGAAGGAAAAAATTCTCCAAAGACTGCATGACATGGAGAAACAACTCCTTCAAGCTCAAGAAGCTTTGTCCAAGAAAATGCATAAGGATGAGGTAAATCATTCAAACTTGTCTTCCATTTCCTTAATTGAAAAGTGTGTTGGTTCTTTTGAGAAACATACCAGAGGCATAGGGTCCAAATTAATGTTTAAGATGGGCTATCAAGAAGGCAAAGGTTTGGGCAAGCATGCACAAGGCATGGTTGATCCTATTTCAGTTGTGGAGCGACCCAAGAATGTTGGTCTTGGATATGAACAGTTTAATGGTTAAGAATTCAAATCCTTGAATGCCTGTGATGCAAATTTAAAAAGAACCTTTATGCCAATTTCTCAAATGAATATATGCCAAAATTGCTTTAAGGATGATTGCCATTGTTTTAAGCCATCATTGCAGCAAGTAGAGGGCAAACATGTCGCTTATGGCGAGCATGCAAATGTAAACAATTTTCAAGACAAGCACAGTGATGAAAGTCTAAAAAGGAAAGTTGTCTCCTCTACTAATTCATCGTCTCTCAAAGACAAAAAGGATGGACATTCTATGCAGCAAAAGAGGAAGTTTTGTTGCACATTTTGTGGTGGATTTAACCATGTCGCTTCAAGATGCTGGTTGAAAAAGAAAGCACACATGAAGCAGAAGAGGCAAAGAAAACTTTCTCAGAAAGTGCTTGAAAGTTGCAAATTTTGTCAAAAGAAGGGACATCATGTTTCTCATTGTTGGACCTTGCATCCAACAAGTCGTCCAAAGCACATGCAGCTTGAGGACAAAAACATTGGCGCAAGTGGATCTATGGATTCCATTATCGATGTGGAAGATTCACATGAAGAACTGCTGCTGCAACAAAAATCACCATTGAAGTGGCTTGGTAAGAAGTGGATGGACTTCTTGACACAGTAAGAGATACTCCTTTTGTATATACAAACTTTGAATGTATGCATGTTTTTTTTATGTGTTGCAAAAATTTTTCCATGAAGGTGAAAGCTGAGTATGAGACTCACTCTATTGTAGCGAAAGTTATATTCATTTTAGCTTTGAAAGTACATGTACATGTGATCGAGGATATTGTACTTTTGATTGTACTTAAGAGAAAGTTGAAAGATAAACTGCATGCATGAGAATGATATGCATGAGCATAGGGATCACGATGATTTCCTTGTATTTTAAACATGTATGTGTGATTAACTTGAAGGGTTGATTAATTTGTTTTTAACCATGCATGTAATGTAATATTGACTTGGAAAAAGTTAATTTGATCTCCAAGATTGTAAAGAGGAGAAATGATGAAGTGTTTCATCTTTGTAAAAGCCTTCTCATTTGGGAGGCAGCTATTCTTCTAGAGCAGAGGTTCCATGGATGGGAATTGTGACAGTTGGAAAGCCCACATGTTCAGAGGAATATTTCAGCTCATATATTAGCAAGTTTCATTGCTGGTTCTTGCAATTTTATATTTGTCTGGTGAAAGAACTTGGTCGGGATTCAACGAGTACTTGCCTTATGCAGCGAAAAGTCGCCATGAAGACAGTTGGCAAGGCAGGACACTTTGGCATCAGTATGCTCTTTTGGCTGAACGGAAGAGGATATTTCTGTTCCTCAAGTGTTGTACAGTTCAGTTCAAATATTCAGTGAGCTTTTGGGGACAAAAATCCTTCTCATTTGGGAGGTGTAATCAGGAGCTCAGGACCAAGTGTCGTAAAATGGTTAAAAATGAAATTGCTCAGAACTGGTTCGAACCTAAACGACCGGATAGAGCTTGCCCTCCTAATTCTGGCACCACAAACGGTTCAAAAAACGGTCGCCGTATGTGAAAGTTATGTCAAAAACAAAATCGCCCAATAACCCTTAATTTTTGAATTTAAAAAAAAAATTAAAAAAAAGAACATTCCACATAATATTCCATGGAATATTCCTTTTGGGAGGGCCAATCATAAGATGCCACGTGGCAAGCTTGGAGGCTGCCATGTGGCCCAGGGTTACGTCAGCAAAGGTATGGCGTTTGTTTAAAACTTTCAGTCGACTTGTGGTTTGAACCCACAACCTCACACATATTAACGAAATGTCTTACCATTGCACCATGTGGCTGTATTTGTTATTGGGTGTGGAGAAAAGACTTATTAAGTTTAAACTTCTGTTTGGGCGAGAAATGAAGGGGGCTAGCCCCTAACGGCCAACCCCCATACCATATGACCACAACCCAAAAAACCGTGGCCCTAAATCTTTAACCGCCAGCACAAACGGTTAGTGTTGATACGTGGTCACATGCACGCCAAATGCGGAGTTAACTAACAGTTCAGTTGGCGGATTGTTTGGAGGGCCGCCAAATTTGGGCGGTGTCACCATATTTGGTGGACTTATTTGGACCTCCACTACAGTTAGCTGGAGTTTTTCAAGGGCAACTGGCAGTTGGGATTAAATGGCCATAACTTTGGCTAGGAAAGTTCGTTTTGGACGAATTGTTTTTTGATTTTGGGTCTCTTCGACCTTCTGAAGCCATTGACATAGGTTTCACAGCCATCTGAGGTCATTTTCAGGTGTTTTTTCTTCGGGGAAGTTCAAGGAGCCACCAAGCCAAATCAGTGTGGGAGCTGCATTGGGAATTGTGCAGCCAGTGAATGTGGAATGAAGGTCATTCCTGAAGGTTTTCAGCATTCTGAATCCATTTCTACAACTCGTTTTTCCTGTTGAGCCATTCTTCTCACTTTTTAGGTTCAGGGAAGCTTTCAAGGCCACTAGGGCCATTTCAGTGCTTGAGCTGTTTGGGGGCTATGTTCATCCATTTTTGGTGATTCAAAAGCTTATGTCTGCTATTTTCGACCTTCTAAGTCTAATGGAAGAGGTTTCAGAACCAATTGAGGTCATCTTCACCTCGAAATTCTCCATGCAAGTTTAAAGGGCCACCAGGGCCAATTGGGGAAAGTACTGTGGCAGGTACAATTTCACTGTTTAGTTCTTGGGAAAGAGCATGTTTAGCTAATTCCTATCTTTTGAGTCTTTATTTACAGTCAGATATGTCTTTTGAGACACTCATATTCTTGTATTAGACTTTGTAGCATTTTTAATACAAGAGGACAAGCTTAGTTGGAGAGGTTTGGTCCAACAGATGTAGCCCAGAAGGGGTGAACTACTTTATCATTTTGATGTCTTTATTTTCTGAAGATGATATGCTAAACAAAACTGATATAAAGTGTTAAACAACAAATATACATAATTTTCATATACACATAATCACCTATTTAGCTACAAAGAGTTAATTGTCTTATTCCGCAAGATATCAAACTTCAAGTATGTGCATGTCAAAACTTCTAAGTGTTTACTTTGCTATTTCTTTAGGCAGAGCCTGTAGAGGGCCAGGTAGCCTCTGGAACTCATCCTCTCTTTAGAGGTGACATGTCCGGTGAATGCCCTTATAGTCTATCTTTGTATAAGAAATAGGAAGTTTTCACCTTTTTAGAGGTCACTTGGAGTGTATAGCTCACATTTGCAATTATAGGAAAATGGATACCTTGCACCCTTAAACAAGTACAATCCATTTTCAGATCATGCATATTATACATATCATCCTCCTTAGCTGACTCATGATCCTCTATGTGCTTTCCATGCTGAATCATGAGTCTCTCATCTTGACAATATTCTCCGTGATCATCTTCCCCCATTAGAACAATTTACTACCCATCATACTCCTCCATCTCACATAGATGTCTACTAGGGTTACTGTCAATAACTCCATATAACTGCTCATGCTCCTCAGAGGTATCCTCATAAGACCCCATGGATTCAACTATAGAAGAAGAACCTTCATCCTGAAATTCAGAAAGAATATCTTCTTGATCTACCCCTGTCATCTCCTCGATGTCACCCAAACATGAGTGGTCAGGCCCCCAAGGTTCCTTACAGACTAAGAAAATAACCTTTCTCCTTAGCTCATTCTTGTTGCATGGTTAGCCACCGCAAATCCACCACAACTCCTCCTGGGTCAATCGTCTCTTGAACAACCCAATGTTCTGCTCAACCAACCTTCTTCAGCTTTGTGGTGTTGTTCTTTTCTTGTGGCTTCGACAGGTTGTCTTGGGTCACCCCGCCTTGGTTTTGTTCTTTAGGCTTCGGATTTGCAGATCCAAAGTCTCTCTTCTTTTGTTTGAACTTTTGCTCGATTTTGACAGCGTATCGGTATGCTGTGCCGAGTGAGGAGATGTCCAAGAACTCCATCTCTTCCTAGATGTATCTGTGTAGGTCGCCGCGGTATTTGAGCACTAGATGCCGCTCAGAATCTTTGATACCAAACTGTGTGCGAAGGGTATGAAAAATGTTTGTGAACTCTGGAACATCTTGGTCTCGTCCCTGCCGCAGTGTGGTCCATCTGACGTATTTGTCCTCATAGCTTTTGACAGGGTAGTACTTCTCCTTGATGGCATCCCAGAAGTCATTCCAAGTGGGTGCGGCTGAAAATAATGAGCCTGTACTTTCATCCTTCTACTCGCAGTAGGTTTCCCACCA
>APFE031132334.1:0-22086 GCA_000404065.3 Pinus taeda
TGCGAAATCAAAAAAGTAAAGGATATATTGAAGATTGGTTTCATTCCATCATTTGTTTGCAACATCACTCTATACTTCAACAATTTTTGATACCATTTTTTGAAGGGAAGTTGGCTTCTCATACCCTAATATCCATTAAAATGCATTTTTCAAATTTGGGTATGTGCATACGTGAAGCCTTATTTTGAAAATGGATTCACTGGAAGTACTCATATACATAGTCATATTCATTTTTAAAATCAAAATAGCTTAGTGTAGAAAATAAAATAAATAAGGGAATAAATAAATGCATTTTGTTTTTTTATGTAAAACTAGTTGTTTTTTTGTTGCAACATGCTATGCAAATCAACATTGGTAATAATTTTTTAATTCATTTGTGTATGTAGATAATTTATAATAGAAATAATAATTATACAAACACTTATATTCATTTTTATCATCAATATGAAAAAATGCTTGAATATCATTTTTTTGGCTTGTGGGCTTGATGGAATTTCTAGAAAAATAGTCGGGACAGTCATGTTTTGAGCGACCAAAAGTGAATATTTTTAAAATAAATTTTTATATTAGGTATCCATTGATTTCTACTTTCTAACCCAATTTGAATCACTCAATTTGGATTTGAAACGAAAAAGTTAGAAACAAAACATTAACAGGGTGTCTAGTGGGCAGCTCAGGAACAAAGTTGGGACAGTCAGTATTTGAAGGCTTAAATGAATGAATTTTTAAAACCTGTTTCTCTCCTAGGTATCCCTTGATGTCTACTTTCTAACCCAATTTGAATCACTCAATTTGGATTTGAAACGAAAAAGTTAGAAATAAAACATTGACAGGGTGTCTAGTGGGCAGCTCAGGAACAGAGTTGGGACAGTCCGTATTTGAAGGCTTAATGAATGCATTTTTAAAACCTGTTTCTATGATAAATTCCTCTATGAATCTAGTTTACAATAAAACTGGAATCAATCATTTTTGATATCATATGGGGACGTTATGATCAAAATATTGACTGTCTATCGTAAATCAGCACCCTTAAAACTATGTCTTTCCGGTTGTTCCTTACAGTATTTGACCTATCAATTCTTCTTCTCTTCAAAATCTGTTACTATTGGAAATAAATAAATGAATATACTTTCATTTCCAATTTTAATGATTTGAATCCAACATCAAACGAAAAATTTATGCTTGAAATATCAATTGTTGGTCTAAGCCGGTTAATCGAAAATGACTTTATTATGCAGGTTGTTCTAACTAAAATTGACATATCATATCATTGAAATTTTAAAACCTATTTCTATTGAAAATAAACCTTTGAATTAGCTCTCATCTGGCTTTGAAATCACACAATTTGGACGAAAAACAAAAAAGTTGTGATTAAAACACTGCTGGTTAGTATGGTCGACCACTGCTCTCCCGCAGGTGACAAATAAATTTTACTTTGTTATTTTCTCCGTGGATTTGTTCTACAGAGTAACTACTTGTTAGTTTTTTGCATAATTTTTGGATTAAGGGAGCCCGTGCACCTCTCTTTCTCCATGATTTAATGTTTTATTGCAAGTAGATGCTCGTTTTTTGCAGGTCCTAGGAGAAAAAGAAGGTCAATTTATGGACGAGTGATTCTTGAAATAAATTTTAATGAAACAAAGGGATTTTATACAACTCATTACCCAACGGATTCATAATAGAAGAAATGAAGAATTGATTTCCATTTGAAGATTCTTGTCAGGTCTTTGCTGCCAAAACATTTTTCGAATAGATCATTTTTTTGACATAACATCATAGCTGTTGTAACTCAATTTATTTATTTACATACTGTTTTTTGTTGTTTCTTTTCTAATTTCTCTTATATTTTGTGTTTCAGGTGTTGCTTCATTCAAAGTGTAACTCAGCCTCAGCATCAACGCAGTGAACAACTAATTCATTTTTTGCGTGCTTGCATTCTATGATTGTGTATTTTGTTGTTCCTTTTCTGAAAGGACAACATTTGTGTGCATTTTTGTCGTTCCTGCTGTTCCTTTTTCAAAGGGACATCATTTTCGTTTTGCTATTCATTTTTCAAAGCAATAGCACTTTTTGGGTCAACTATTCATTTTGTTGTTCCTTTTTCATGGTTCATTTTGCTGTTCCTTTTCGAAATGGAACAACTGCTGTTCCTTTTCGAAATGGAACAACACTTCTGCACTTTCACGTTTTGATGTTCCTTTTCGAAATGGAACAACTGTTGTTCCTTTTCGAAATGGAACAACACTTCTGCACTTTCACGTTTTGTTGTTCATTTTCGAAATGGAACAACACTTCTGCACTTTCACGTTTTGCTGTTCCTTTTCGAAATGGAACAACACTTCTGCACTTTCATGTTTTGTTGTTCCTTTTCGAAATGGAACAACACTTTTGCACTTTCACATTTTGTTGTTCCTTTTTGAATGGAACAAAATTCCTACACTTTCACATTTTACTATCCCTTTTTGGAAGCAATAACACTTCGACACTTTTCATTTTTGTTGTTCCTTTTCCAAAGAAATGACACTTGTGTTTTTGTTGTTCCTTTTTCCAAACGAACGACACTTTTGATTTGTGTTGTTCCTTTTCCAAAGGAACGACACTTGCATTTTTTGTTCCTTTTCTAAAGGAACGACACTTTTAGTTTTTGCTGTTCTTTTTTCCAAAGGAACGATATTTGCATTTTCACGCTTTTTTGTGTGTATTTTTGTTTTTTTGGTATGCATTTTCTTTGTTGTTTCCTACATAGAACACCACTTTCTTTTTGAGTGTTTTTGCTGTTCCTTCAAAAAAGCAACACTTTGGGAGTATTTTTAAGAGCAACCCTTCCTTTCTTTTGTGGGATTATTCCTAGTTCATCTCAACCACATTTTACTGATTCACTTTCATGGCATGTAGTACACTACTTTTATAAGGACAAGAATTATGGATTCTTTTGAAGCAAGTTATTATCATTTAAGTTATGATCTTTAACAGGACAGTTCCTTGATGATAGATTCATTTCAAAAAGGACACAATTATTTATATACTACTTTACTGCATTTATTTCTGTTGAACATGATATTGATTGATCATCTTAATACAATGCTGGTTCCACCCTTCCTAGTTATAATATTCTCTGTCTATAACAAATGAGATTATGGGTATATTTTTTCTATTGACATCTTCAAACTTCTTCCACCATCCCTGCTCTTAAGGAGTACTGAGCCTCCCTCTTTTTATCATAAAAATGTGTAATAATAATAAAATTTTGTTCACAGATGGAGGATAGGGGATCTCATTACGAGCCAGCCTACCATGTTCACAAGGTTGTAACAAAGTGACATTCCCATTATGGCCACCACACCAGGGTTATGATCCATTGGATAGCCAAATTATCCTTGGAACAGGAGGTCTCATCACGAGCCGGCCTGATCACTTTTGCTACATCCTAGTGAATGGCAGTGTGGTTATCTAGTTACCACATCAGCACACTGATCTCTTCTATAGAACAGCACTGAAACTCTCTAGTTATAAATTGAGGATTCTAGCTCATATGGGTTAAAAAGCAACCCTGTCGAGGCTATGGACGCCTGCTGGCAGCAGCGGCTCTGCTTATGGTATTGAAGTTATATATTTTCGTCAATTATTATTATAATACCCTTTTCTTATTTTATTTTTATCAGAGAATTTATTTCCTTAACTTTTTCCCTGTTTTGAACCTTTACGCATGAGAAATTGTTTTATGATCAATCACATCATTTTCAGCTAGAATACCGTCAACAAAGCATATTTTTAACATATTGTTGTCCTTTTTCATTTTGCATAAACTATTATCAATCCAAAGCATCATATCTCTTATTCATAACTATCTTTACACACTTTTCTCTCAATATAACCATAACTCTCGTCGTCCTATCATTGATTTGTGTACTCTACTACTGTATTGTTCATTCCCTTGCCTTGCCATCAGCACCACGCCTTTCATATGATTTATGGTCATGGAATCTCTTTTCCAATTGGAGAAGGGAATATATGCATTATGAGATAGCATGTGATATGATTACTGCACTTTGTCATACCTTGTTGATTTGACAACATATTAGTATTGCATGTATACATAAGTTTTTCTAATTGACATTTTGCATGCATCTTATCTGTTGCTATTCAAGACTAACACTATGGATTCAAGAACATTGTATGCAAAATAATGTTTTGTTTACAGGAAAACAACCAGTATGGGCAGAATTCTATTCATAGCATGACCACACTATTGCAACTAACAGAAGCGGCTCGAGCAACTTGCGAATATGAACCATTCTTCAAACATTATGTGCTTACCTGGATTCCACCTTTTGCATCACTTTCAGCACCAACTTTGTCTACATCAGCTTCAACAACTGTCAATACATATATGTCATTCCACATTTTTCTTTTGGAGGTAAAACTTGAGGTAAAATAGCATAATCTTCTGATTTATTACGAATTTAGGAGAATTTAATGAAAATCCATTTTGAGCATTATTTATCATCCTTCATTTCACATCTTTACCACTTCTCCTTTTTTTTTCAGCAGCATATCATTTCCGAGTGTGGGGGAGTGTTCCTTCATTTCTTTCTTATGACCACATCATTCATATTCTTTATCATCCATTGCTATTCTTATTCATTCTCAACACCTCCCTTATTCCATGTTGTTTTATACCAAGCATAGACTTTAACAGATAGTAGCAACCACCTCTATTTGTTTTTTAGCATCGCATGAGGGCATGCTAATTTTTTAAAGCGGGGGAGGAATTGCTACGCATGATGGATGTTTTCTATTTTCTTTCTCATTTAAGGGATACAATTTCAGTGTAGAAATTGATTTCCATAATATTTTTAAAACTATGAACTCAATTCTTGTGATCTCTAGGAAACACAGACACACTATTACAATATACAAACCCAGATCATTTCATGTTAAATTGGTTCATAAAATTTCGACAATCATGCACTCTCACCTACAGCCATTTTGTTTATATCTCATGATCCGTGCATCAAAACGATCTGATTTTTGGCTCATAGAAGCATTCATATATTATAAATTTACTTGCCAACTTTCAACAAAAGCTGGTTTGTAGTTTTTGAGAAAATGGTTAATGAAGTTTGTTGTTACTTATATCATATTTTGTTACAACTTCATATATACATATAGTTGAATGTCAATGTAAAAATTGTTATGCCTTCATCAAGATTACTAAAAGTGAATATTCATTAATTAAGGAAGAATTCATTTGTTCTATCCATTTCATGAGCTGAGATGAACATATTTTTTTATTGCTTGGTTAACACATGGGTTTTTTTCTTTGGGTTGCATGAAGACATGCAATATATTCAGTTTTCGTTGCATGAGGACATGCAACATATTGAATGTGGGGGTATGTTGGGCCGTTAATATGCCATTATTATTATCACTTTTAAACACTTATCCTGCCCATTTCCACTATTCTTCATCATATCATTTGTTATAATTTATCATTTAAATCCATTTCATAAATTATTGATGCTCTTATGAATGAATATTATTTATTCTCCTTTATTTCTAATAAGTTGATGATTATGAATTATTTTATCAATGATAGTTCTAATAAGTTGGTTATAACATTATTCACCATTTTTAGCCTCCAAGGTAACTTCCAGATTGAAGATTTGATTTTTAAAAGTGCCAACTCAAAATTCGCTGGAATAAGGAGTGATAGTTTTGCGGTTGAGATTTTGAGCAAATGAAGACGAATCTTAGAAATCTGGAACATGGGTTTTGTCCAAAACGGGCCCAATTAAATTTTCTAAAGAACAGTTTGCCCAAATTCGGCTTGTACTAAGAGAAACGCAGGGTTCTTTGAGCATGATTTTCTCAGATTTACTGTTGTGGCCGTCCTCCAAATCTCAGCTGCAAAGCCAAATTCGTCTTGCTCTTGTTGAGAGATGAAAGGAAATATATTTTCTTTTAGATCAACTGGTTAAAATCAATCCAGTTTTGTAAAATAAATCATGTTGTACTTATCTTCATTGTAACTTCTCTCTGATCTCTCTATTTAAATGGAAACAGAGATCGGAGATGGATGGCTTCAAGAGGACTTTAGGATGATTTTTGGGGGATGAAAAATGATGAAGAATGATGGTGGATTATTCATATGATAGGGATTGTTACATGTTGTAATTCTCAAGCATTTGTTGTTGTAATGATTCCACAATTTGCTGATTAATACATGATCTGGGAGTTGTTGTTCACTCTTTTCCTTTTGAAGTAACCCAGCAGCGTCCACTGGCGGCTAAGGGCCCAACCTCTGGTGGAGTACGCTGCTGCTGCTACTGTATATTATATTCTTTCGTTTTATGCGTGGTTTGCTTATCCATTTTATTTGGTAATCTGGTATGTTATATTATTTTACATCACAGCTCTGTCACATAATCTCATTTTCTGAGACAAAAATATTATATCGATTTTGCAACACATTGTTGTTTCTTTAAGTGCTGATATAAATGGTTTTTACAGGATACCGTTGCTATTCAATTATGGAGTGCCTGTGTTGTAACATTTGACCATTGGTATTATTTTCATCTTAGAAATTATATTTCCTTGCGATTGTTGAATCTATGAACGTTGCTGCTCCATTCTAAAAGACAATCGTATTATTTATAACTAAGACAGATAATTGGATTACCATATCAGATTACTATATTAGTGTGAGGTGTGCATATATGATTGATTACTGCTGTTCCATAATTCATCAATGAACTGTTGTTCCATAAAGTACATTCCATCCAATTTGCCTTAAGAAAGAAGATTTTTATTTCATTGCAGAGTGTGAGTTTGGTTTAATAGAGCAAGTTTGGTTCTGACTCGCGAGACTTAGTTCTTTTTATTGCTGTTCCATTTACTGCCATTCCATTTTAGACTTGCTGTTCCATTTCCTATTTGATGTTCTATTTTACTTTCTGTCATTCCATTTACTTGCATTTGCTGCTTTGGTGTGAGAGAAGGTCTAAGGCTATAGTGAGCCTCAGCAGTCGCTGCCTAGCTCCCAGACTTATGGTCCATGCTCTAATTTCCTTTCCATCAGTTTCTAGAGGGATGGATTATCGCTTCCGCACCCTTGACTGATAAGTTGCCTTGTGTGATTTTATTCTTTTGAAGTAATGGTTTAGGATTCATTTACTTTTGTATTTTAAGCACTATGCTGCAAAACATTACTCTTGAGTAAATAGCCGCCTCAGACTGAGTACACTCTTGAAATAAAAAGTCGTCCCTGGGTTGACAGTTAATGTGAGGTAATTAGGAGTTTAAAAGACACATTTTTATCTCTCCATTGTCATTCATATTCTTTATCATCCATTGCTATTCTTATTCATTCTCAACACCTCCCTTATTCCCTGTTGTTTTACACCAAGCATAGACTTCAACAGATAGTAGCAACCACCTCTATTTGTTTTCTAGCATCGCATGAGGGCATGCTAATTTTTCAGAGCGGGGGAGGAATTGCTACGCATGATGGATGTTTTCTATTTTCTTTCTCATTTAAGGCATACAATTTCAGTGTAGAAATTGATTTCCATAATATTTTTAAAACTATGAACTCAATTCTTGTGATCTCTAGGAAACACAGACATACTATTAAAATACACATACCTAGATAAATTCAAGATAAATTGGTTCATAAAATTTCAGAAATCATGCACTCTCACCTACAACCATTTTGTTTATATCGCATGATCCGTAAATCACAACAATCTGATTTTTGGATCATAAAGGCATTCATATATTACAAATATATTTGCAACATTTCAACAAAATCTAGTTTGTAGTTTTTGGGAAAATGGTTAATGAAGGTTGTTGTTATTTATATTATATTTTGCTGCAACTTAATTGTTATGCCTTCATAAAGATTCCTAAAATTGAATATTCATTAATTGAGGAAGAATTCATTTGTACTATCCATTTCATGAGCTGAGATGAACATATTTTTTTTATTGCTTGGTTAACACATGGTTTTTTTCTTTGGGTTGCATGAAGACATGCAATATATTCAGTTTTCGTTGCATGAGGACATGCAACATATTGAGTGTGGGGGTATGTTGGGCCGTTAATATGCCATATTATTATCACTTTTTAACACTTTCTCGCCCATTCCACTATTCTTCATCTATCATTTGTTATATTTATCATTTAAATCCATTTTATAATTGTTGATGCTCTTATGAATGAATATTATTTATTCTCCTTTATTTCTAATAAATTGATGATTATGAATTATTTTATCAATGATAGTTCTAATAAGTTGGTTATAACATTATTCACCATTTTTAGCCTCCAAGGTAACTTCCAGATTGAAGATTTGATTTTTAAATGTGCCAACTCAGAAATTCGCTGGAATAAGGAGTGATAGTTTTGTGGTTGAGATTTTGAGCAAATGAAGACGAATCTGAGAAATCCGGAACATGGGTTTCGTCCAGAACGGGCCCAATTAACTTTGGCAAAGAATGGTTTGCCCAAATTCGGTTTGTACTAAGAGAAACGCAGGGTTTTTTGAGCATGATTTTCTCATATTTGTTGTTGCGGCCGTCCTCCAAATCTCAGCTGCAAAGCCAAATTCGTCTTGCTTTTGTTGAGAGATGGATGGAAACATATCTTTTTGTTAATCAATTGGTTAGAATCAATCCAATTTTGTAAAAGAAATCAGGTTGTACTTATCTTTATTGTAACTTCTCTCTGATCTCTCTATTTAAATGAAAACAGAGATCAGAGATGGGGATGGCTTCAGGATGACTTTGGGGATTCGAATGATGGAGAATTGATTATTTGAATTAGAGATTCAAAAGCAAGGATTCATGATAGAATAGGGGGAAGAAATGATTGTTTTATGCTGTAAGTCTCAAAGCTTCAACTTTTGTAATGATTTCACCATTTAATGATTAATACATAATTTGGGCGTTGTTGTTCACTCTTTTCCTTCTGAAGTAACCTAGCAGCATCCGCTGGCGGCTAAGGGCCCAGCCTTTGGTGGAGTACGTTGCTGCTGTTGTGTATCATATCTTTACAATTGCTGCTGTATCATTATACTGTGATTTATGCGTGGTTTTCTTATCCTTATTACTCAGTAATCTGATATATCTTTCATATGCTATGTTATGCTCTGTTATGATCAATGCATTAATGGTCTTTCTCAGAAAATTCGTGTAATGACTCTGCACCGTGTAATTGGATCTCTTCAGAGTTGAATCGTGTGTTTTTAGTCTTAAACTAGCTATTTCTGTTACAGAGCATCGGTGTGAATGTTACTGTCATTGGATCCATGTAAAATAACAATTATTGGAACTTGAAAGTAATGTTACTCTGTTTTGAAACATAGTTATATTATCCTTCATTCTCAGATTACTATATTAATGTGAGGCGTGCATATATGGTTGATTATTGTTGTTCTATAAGTCATCAATGATTGTTTGTTCCATAAAGTTATATTCCATCCAGTTTGCTTGAGGGGAAAAGAATGTTATATCAGAGTGTGAATCAGTTTGGTTTTGACTCACGAGATTTAGTTCTTTTGATTGTTGTTCTATTTACTGTTTGTTCCATTTCCTATTTGCTGTTTCCATTTACTTTCTGCCGTTCCATTTACTTGTATTTGCTGCTTTGGTGTGAGAGAAGGTCTAAGGCTGTAGTGAGCCTCAACAGTCACTACCTAGCTCCCAGACCTATGGTCCATGCTCTAATTTCCTTTCCATCAGTTTCTAGAGGGATGGGTTATCGCTTCCGCACCCTTGACTAATAAGTTGCCTTGTGTGATTTTATCCTTTTGAAGTAATTTAAGTTTAGCATCCGTTTACTCTTGTGTTCTTTGAACGCTGTACTACAAAACATTACTCTTGATTAAATAGCCGCCTCAGACTGAGTACACTCTTGAAACAAAAAGTCGTCCCTGGGTTGACAATTAATGTGAGGTAATTAGGAGTTTAAAAGACACCTTTTTATCGCTCCACAGCATGTACCATTGGAAATGTATTTTTTAGAACTATCCACTATGCACCTTGCAAGGGAATTTGAGCTAATGTTATATGCCAAAAATTGCTCCAAATATAATGCTCCATAAAACACCTATTTCATAAGCAAAAACTCTTGTTCATCGATTTGCCTACAACCGCCTAATATTTGCTACACAATGACAACTCCTTTGACATCAATGAAAACATATTTATAGTAATTTCCCTGAAAACCACCTTTTACATCAATAATATTTTCCATCCAATGACAACACTTTCTAACAATCTCCCCCTTTGGCATTGATGGCAACACCAAACATTTCTATCAATAATGGAAGATAGTCTTGTAAGATTCATTGATGGAAATTAGGGAAACATTTTAAAAAACACTTTGTTAATTTATTCATTCTCCCCCTTTTTTCCTAAGAAACGCCTCACATTATATCCTGAACTAAACCAATTGTTTCTCATTCAAATATCCTTCAATTTTTGCTTATTCTCTCCCTCTTTGAATGATTATGCAATGTTTGCACTTATAGCTCCCACTTTGACAATGATGGAAAATATAATCCCCCTACAACAATTATCCCCCTATTATGCTAATCTCATGGCCTTGTCAACTACTTCTCATGATGATCTCTGTATTATAGTTATCCCTTTGTTCATCCGTGGAGACACATTTATTCTTTGATTAGAAGAATTAGCTGAGAGAGGAGAAAGTAATCCCTCCTAATATTTTCCTTAGATACTCAAATGGCTCTCATGTTAGGGGTTTGGGATTTCAAAAAACTATACTACTATTATACAAATTATCCAAGAGCACACTGATGTTACTGGTCTAAGTCTTAACTAGGCTTTCAATTATGATTGTGTTGTTCCCCTAGAACCATGCACAATTTTTCTCTTGATGTCATATCGCTGATATATGAGTTCTAGCCACTTATCAAAATGCCATCTATTTTTTACCTAAAATTATAGTGACTTGCGCAAAATAATTTGTAATTCATCCATCAGTAAACATACATCGTAAAATTATATATCCTTTTCAATTTTCGAGGATAATCTTCCCCCTTTGATATCAATGTCAAAGGAATCAATGCTTGTAATCAAGGATGAATATTGTTGTGGCTTCTGGTAGCTACAAATTTTATCTAGAGTGTTGGATATGCTTCGAATTCTCCCCTTAAACATATATTTTCTTTTTAATAATGATTGCACCAAACTACAAATCGTACAATTATTGTTGCTGACACCAATTGTTGATACCAATTGTTAATGATACAATCTTGGATTACTCATCATGTCCTGCAACATAAACTTTGAAAATTCAATAAACACCAAAATGTAGTAGCAATTCTAATCCCTGTCATCCACATTCATACACACTTATTACGCTATCAATACACCAACAATACACTCTTGTAATAATAGTATTCTGACTCATCATTCTTAGCAACAAAAGCTTCATTAGCACAACATTGATCTCAAGATCAACATAGCTTTGATTCTCAACATCTCGATTATGCTCAAAAACATGTGTTCATATGATCAAAAAATAATAGTAGACCATAGTATGCATAACATAAGACATTACAAGCATGCCAAAAACTTCAAAAAACTCGATAAACAATTTAAAGAAAAAGGTAGTCTTCCCTTATATAACCTCAAACATTGAAATGCATTACTTAATATATTACTTCCTTCTTCTTGCATATGATATCTTTGGCTTCACTTGAAGCCATCCACTTCTTTTCAATGAAGAGAGACATCATATATATTCCCTAATTATATAATCGTTCCTTTTCTTCCATACCTTTGTGTGTTGAGTCTTGCTAGGGGAAACATCCTCTTCAAATAGCTTGCATTAAGTTTTCCCTTTCATATGATGAATAACTTAGTGCTACAACCTAGGCATCTATACCATGGGTCATTCTTCTTGTCAAAGCAAGTTTTGTGCTCACATTTTTCTTATTATGTGATGGAGGACTAATTGGAATGTTCCTTCTCTTGCCTACTTTACAAATATTATTATTGTGGCTAATAATTTCAGAGAGGTTCACCATGAGAATATCAAAATACAATATGTTAATTTTCCTTACTTTATTTGAAATAAAACTTAGTTCTTTGTTGCATTCTTTCTCCTTTTATCATTTTTCTCTTATTGTTGATATGGTGATGTCCTTGTTGGTCCTTAACATGTTCCTTGACTTTGTTTGAATTTTTTTGGAAAGGAGGTTTATTCTTTCCAAGTGTACATGTAGTTGTTTTATGCCCATTATTATCACACTTGTAGAACTCAACATGATTTAAGAGAGGAGATAAGGGTGGATATTATTCTTACCATAACCCCTATTGATGAAGACATATTCAATCCCTAAAATATTTCATGTTCTCATGGGTACATTGTGAAGATTTGGTCCTTGAGGGAGAAAGGATATTTTATTGTTCTTGATTTGATCATTGTGGTTGCTGTAGAAATTAGGCTATATACTTGCAACTGTTCATAAAGTTTTAATTAAAATCAAAAGACACAAACCTACACTATTGTTCTATAGACATTAATTCACAATTTAGAACAAAAATTCCAGACATGCAAGAAGAAATAGCACACATGCAACAAGTATTTTTGTCTGGGGAAAGAAATATGCTAAAAACCCCAATTCCTACTTGCAGTAATCGAATTTATAGAGATGTATTACAATTTATTTTCTCAATTGAGCTCACCCTGCAAGTGCACAACCTATATGCCTTCTCATTGAAGGTCTTTGACCTAGAATTAGTCAAATTTTTCCTCGACTTGAGCTCCTATTTCCATGAATTGTTCCTTGAGGAATTATCCCCTATTATTTAGGAAACTCCTCTAATTGAATTGCACAATTTCTTAGTCTGATCATCTGATTGCATGCAACACTTGTACACTCAATACCAGTCTACAATTGATGTTACACTTCCTTGGAATCTCCACCTCAATTGGGTAACTCGAGTTTTGTGCATGCACTAGCTATTTTTGGTTGATTGATGAGTTAATTGGATGATCACTAAGTTTTACTGAAGTCCCACTGCTTAATTGACCTTCCACTAGTTCCTCCAAAAGTTGGAACTAGTTTATCTAAAAACAACCCGATATAACTAACCTTGATTGCTACAAATTAGCAATCACACATGCAAAACTGAACTCTAACTCCTAAAACTCAAATTTATTGAGTAAACTGGGTGACAAAATCCATGTCACACAAGTTAACGTCATCCTAGTTGTCTTCTGATGTGGAAATTCGAATTTTCACAATTTAATCAAGGAAAAATCAAATCGAAATTTTCTTGCTGCAATTTTCAACATTTGTTTGAATTACTACCTCAAGAAATTTCTTCTTGTGACTGAAACATTTTGTTTATTTTCCTCTTCTACTACTAATTTCCAACTCCATTTCTTTTCTATTGTTTCTTCTTTTCCGAACACTTAGAAGCATAGTGAACTACTTCACCACAACTGAAACACTTGATAAGCAACTTACCTTTAGCTTCATTACCAGTAGATTTTTTTCTTTTATCTACTATTGAACAAGTGTGTAGGATGCTTCCTTGTTTTCACATTGTTGTGTTGTATGTGCATTTTCAAATACTTGACTATGTCCTTAAAGCCAATGTGCTTTTGATATCAAGAAAGATGGTAATTTAATGCAACAATCTTCTAGCTTTTTATTTGCGGCTGTAAGGTTCTTGATTTCTTCAAAAGTAGATATAAGCATTCTTCTGAAATAGATTTTTTCATCAATATCTTTTAATTCATTAGAAGAAATACTAGATTCACATCCAGAGTCTATTTTCCCATTCTTCTCATTCAATCTATTGTTCCATTTCCGAGTCTAAGGATTCTTCTATAGAAATAAGATGTATTCTTTCTTCCTCGCTACTAGAGGGGCACCCATTATATTCTTGAGTGGTATCTAAATTTTCTATTCTTGTGAATGTAGTTACTTCTTCACTACTACTAGACATACAACTACCTCTTTCATCAAAATTTGCATGCGAGCATATATAAGATAGATGGCCTATTCTTCTACAATAAGAACAGAAAAACAACTAACTTGTTCACTGCATCTCCTTAGTATCTTACAAGTGATGATCAATAATGTGGCCATTATCATAGATGTAATGAAACTCCTCCCATATCTCTTTTTTAATCTTATAGCTGATCACTTTTTTAGAGTTTGACTTAGATAATCCTTTCAATATTTCCTCCTTTGCTATTTCATTATACTCATTTCTTTTGTTCCATAATATACAAATAACCATACATCAAAGTCAATATATTTTAACTGTATTTCCTTTCTCACCTTCTAAGTTTTATAGATTGATCCATTCAAAAATAGAGCTCCATCTAGGGTATTCAAATCCTAGTTCGCTGTGATCCTTGATATTCCTTCCAAGTATTAGACTAATCTTGAAGGAACATTTCTCTGATACTAATAGTTAGAAACACTTTAAGGGGGAGGGGGGTGAATCATGATTGTGACCAAATTATACAACTATTTCCAATTTAACTTTTCAATCTATTTAGCAACAATTCGTAAGAAGCATCACAAATCAACACTTGAATCACATAACAACATACACATATGAAACATATAGAGACATTGGATGTACCACCAATATTCTTCTTAAGTCCTTTTGCAAAGGAAAGATTCAACTTTCTGCTACAATTTTTTTTTGGTACAAACTAAAAGGAAGCAACCACTCACTAACTTATCAACACCAACTGAAAGGAGCAACACTATTTGATTTATTTTTCTAGCACCCACTAGCAGAAAGCACCCACTCCCTGTTTGGTATACATCTGATCAACTTAAAAGGTGCACCCACTCCTTGATTTTTCAAGCACCCACTTGTGGAGGAACCAACCTCCGACCTATTCCTCAGACATCCACTCAAATGGAAGCACAAAATTCCTAATTTTTAGCCAATAACCTATTAAACCTACAAAATACTATTTCATACATTTTGAAATTGGGATCTATAGGCTATTACACATACTCATATTTCTTCATATATTTCACCACTCAATGCCTTCTCTGCATAGATAAGCTCTTTTTTTTCAGCTGACCCAATCACTTCTATCACCAACCACCTCAAACAGACATTACACATTGATACAATATACTTATATGGTCTTTGATTCAATCCCATATCTTGTTGATTCAATCGTACTTTTAAAGAATATGAGCTAATATTTTTAGGATTAAAAATTTAGTTAACTTCAACTTTTAATTTGCGTTTAACTGATGGTTTGATCATGTTTTATTTTTGTTTTCCCCTTCTATTAAGTCATATTGATGTTTCCAAATAGTCTTTAATCTGTGTTCTATTGTTCTATGGTGAAATTATGAGTTTAACTACTAATTTTTGACAATTTTGGAACATGACAGGCTTAAGAAGAACTTCTATATTTGGTAGACTGTTGAGCATGGTACAAAATGCCAAATTATGGATTGCCACCTTAGTTAAAGTTAAGTCCAATGACTTTCCAAATATGGAGAACTTTGCCAAAATATCCACTGAATATTGCTTCTGGCTGTCAAGTTCATAAAACACCTATCCTTTGGCCCTTTATCTACAAAACTATGTGTTGTGGCCTTAGCCAACTATTTTGGGGGCTAAATGCTTATTCGAGGGTTTGAGACCTTTTTTGTGTTGTTCTTTGAAAATTTCCCAAAGGCTCAAATACCTGAACAACTTTGTATTCGAGTCTTGTTGTCATGTTATTTCCCATTTTCAATAAAAAATATTAACACTAAAAAAATTCACTTCATAATAAGGTCTGGCACTCCTTTTAAGGTCTAAATGATCGTATAATGATTAAAATATTTCCATTCCTTTCCATGTTGACCTTAGACTATCTCAATGTGCATCTTATTATTTACCACGAAGGCGAGATGTGAAACTTCATGTCCGACGACGCAAAAGTTGTCATCTTAGCATCCGCATCTTAGTCTTAGCTAGCTTTCACACCTTCGAGGTGAGGCATGACACTTCACGTCTGTTGACGATGAAATTTCCATCTTAGCCTCCACTTAGACCTCCAAGGGGTGAGATGATGTCATACTTGTGTCGCCCATGCCATAGGTCACCTGTCAATTGGTCCAAGTGTCATTCAAATATGGCCCACTTAGTCACTTGAAAATTCCAAATCTGCATGCCATATGTTCTCCACCTTGACTGCCACATCATCTTGGGATGATATCATGTGGATGTCATCATGCCCTATCACCTACAACCTATAATCCTTGTCATCATAGTTTTGCAAATCAGGTCATGCCACCTATCTTTGTGTCTGTCATTAGTACGGAGATAAGTGGTCTCAAAATTTTGGTTTGTGCCTATCTCCCTTTGTAAAAGTTTAGGTCACGGTCTACTAACATTGACATTGAAAGGAATTAACATGAAAATTCCATCTCGGTCTCAAGACCTTGATGTGCTCTACCCCATAACATAACACCAACCACCATTCTCGGTAAGACATCAATATTGATGTAAATTGTTAGGACCAATTCCCATCTCTCAGAACCTCGAGACCTTAAAGCCTTTAACATAACGCACATTTGAAAAAGGGGCCAAGATATGAATTTTACCCGGTAGCTAACAAGAACAATTCCATCTATTGTGTAATATTACAGTCCATCCTGAGCTTAGAATGTAGTCAATTTTTGTTAACAATGAAATTTATTACAAAACATAAATTTTATATCCAACCTTTAGGCTTCGAATCTTACCTGAATTTTAAACCTTAATAACTTTTAATCCCCTTGGTGTTTTCTAGGCTATCATATACCATTGGAAATGTATTTCCAATACCTATCCACATGTGCTCCTTGCAATGGAATTTTAGTTGATGTTTTGTACCAAAAATTTCTCTAAAGATAATGCTCCATAAAACAAGTATTTCATAAACAATAACCTTGTTCACCAATCTTCTTGCAACCACTTGATATTTTTTTTAATTGATGACAACTTCGTTGACCTTAATAAAAACGTATTTCTAACAATCTCCCTAAAAACTACCTTTGACATCAATAACAGTTTCCATCCAATGACAATAATTTCTAACATAGAAGCTCACTAGCTCTCTCATGCACAAGAAATTTATATGCCCTCCTTTGCTCACTATTGTAAAGAATTTATTGGCTCAGTTATGGACTTAGAGCCTTAATGAACTTAGAGCCTTAATGACCATCCTAACTTGCCTGCACCCTAGGCATCCAATCACCATTTAATTAATAGTGGAACTTAGGTGCACTCATTTTAGAATTAACATAGTCATTATTTCAAAGCATAAGAACCGCTGAGGAAATCATTATAATTTATCATAAGCATGACACAGATTACAGGAGCATCAAGCCTCCCATATATGCATACTTATCATTCAACCATTCATATGGTTTACACAATGAATATGAGTTTCCATTACCCACACATGCCATATAATGGAAACATGACATAACAATGGAATGAAATTCACAATGACATAAGAAAAAACACTTATCTTGTATTATAGATGAGCTTGGAAAATCAGGCTAGGACTTCGACTCTCTATCCAACCTTATATTTCTTGCACTACAACCTTTCATCCAATCACCCTTGGGCCAGATTCAAAGTCTGAGTAGGTAGTTTTCTTAGTAGTTCTCTACCATTCACTCAAATACAAGGAAAAGATCCCATTTATTAGGTGTTTCTTAATAGATCCTTGTTATTCCACCATAATGGCTTTCAATCCCACAATAAAACAACACAAGGGTAAAGCAGGGAACAAAGAGTCTCATTTCAATCTTGGAGAAAAATGTGTATAAATAAATATGAGGTTTTCTATCTAGGTTTATTCTATAGGAATAGGAGTGCACTTGGAAACAAATTCTCAGTGGTGTTTACAATTGTATTCTTAGCCCCCAATACTACAACTAGGTGGTATCAACCCACTAGCTCTAGGGTGCTTCAACCTCTCAATAAGTATCCAACCAACATAGTCTCTAGTGGTTTTGTCACCCTTGAGAACACATCCACATCCCTGACAATTCTCAGTCAGCGAGCCCCAAGGTTTCTCAACCTAGCTATCGCAGAGCATCCCTACTCAACTAAACTCTCTTATGGAATTTAAATACATAGGTATGATTACGCCTTAAAAAGTAATACATACACATAAATTTTGGCCTATTAAATAGGTATTATGCATGCACATTTATAAGCCTCCCCTATCACATGGGTTTCACAAGATATCATACAAGGTTGTGCAAACACATGAGACACACATACCATAGATAAAACTAGTTTCTCATTCTCTTGTTGCTCCCTGCATACTCTCTCCTCCCTCCCTTGAGCATCCTCCTTTGCTTGCATCATTCTTCCTTCTTTTCTTTCCCTACCTTGAATCCTCTTGCATGTTGATTCTCTCGACATGGTCCACAAGGTAGCCTGTAGACTCGTGCTCTGATCATAAGCCCATTTCTTCCATTAACTTCTTGCACAAAAGGATCATCCATACCAATCGGGATTTAGGTGGTAAGATAAATTCAAGGCATGGTTACAAGAAACTCCTCCTCTTGCAGACCTCTAAATCTGTGTCCCACCTCATCCAATCATCATTTATGATTAAGCATCAATTACATGAATTTATAATTCATAATAATCTTTACAAGAGGGTTAACAAAAATGGTTGTCATAACATTATTCCTGGAAAGTGATCTCATATAGTACTAAAATATCATTGGTAATGGGGTTAGTGTAGGACCCTAAAAATAATTTAGAGCTAGGAGAAAACCCTTTGGAATGAATATTTATTCAAATAAAACAAGAATAAAGCTTCTTTAGGAATATCAAATACTACCATGTCCTATAATAAAATAATAGTCAAACATATCAATGGGCTAGTTTTGGATGAGCTTTAAAAGAAGGGTAGCTTATGGTTATTGGCATACTAAACCATAATAACACCCCTTAATTAATTTTGAGTACAAACACATGTTTAAAGCTATTAATCCATCACATGGCATGCAAGCATCCATACTTAAAACATCACATGACTCACATCTTATGTTATTTCAACTAGCATTTATAGTAATGAGAGGGGACAAGACCTCACTCTTCACTTGCATCATGCCTTAAATTAACAAATTTATCTCTAGTGGTTTCCTATTTTTCTAGCTCATTGCAGTATAATGGCATTGTCATTTAAAAGGCATGGGGAGCATGATAATCCTTCTAACTGAGTAAGAAATTTCATCACTTTTTATTTGGGGTTTGGGATTTTTTGAGGTGAGCATCCACCCTAGTGGTTTATTAGTACATAATAAATCAAGTGGTATCAAGTTGACATATATTTAAGGTTCAGTTGACTCTCCCAATTCCTTCCTCATTGGATTTTACAATATTGTAGCCTAGAAATAGGGAAATGCCTCCAGTTCCTAAATTTGGGATAGATGAATATCTTCTAGGCCTATGAAATGTATGGTGAGAAAGGTAGCGCAATTTATGAGAAAAAAAATTACACTAGAAGAAGTTATTGTTCATTATGGATATCAAATGGATTTTAGATAATTATAAGAAATTAGATACATGCTTAAAAGCCATGAGAAACATATACACTACAATAAATATTTATTTTTTAATATTACTTCAAAAATCCATGAAATTGATTGCTACATTACCACTTAAGTAGTAGAACCATAAGTTATTAGGTGGAAATGAAGCAACCCTTAATAATCCTAAAACTTAAATATAAACCTCTTCAAAATTAATTTGGCACCCAATTTGAGTCAGGGTGACCAATCCATTGCCTTCGAACCAAAAAGTACAAATCTAGATGATGTAACTAGTCACTATAGTCTTTGTTAATTTTAGTATTTTATGATTAAAAAAATATTAATTATTATATATTATAAAGTATCATGGGTCACTAAGTATATGTACAAATCCATTCTTTATTTTGGGATAGATTAGATTATTTTTTAATTTATAATAATTTCTTTTAAAATTCTGAAAATTAATTCTTAATACATCCTCTATTAAATAACTATTAAAATATTTAATATCAATATAATTTATATTTTTATTAATATTTTCTGTGTAATCCTTGACAAATATATAAAATAAGATTACAACTATAATAAGTATTTTTTTGAAAATATAGTTAAGATAATTTCCAAGAATTGCGTAGAAAACTAATTAGGATGTAACACTACAATCTAGTATATGCACCAATAAAAGAACTTGCGGTGACCATAGATAATATAAAAAGAGGGAGCTTTTCCAAAAAGGAAAACAAACGTAAAAATATTGATTTGAATAAATATCAAAATAAGAATAACTCTTACGAAGATAGATTATATGGATATTAATGGTGATCTTTAAAAATTACTTATTCAATGGTTTTGGGAAATTTTTTATATAGTTGAAAGAGTAGTAATTGGATTTTATTATTATTATTATCTGTAATTATTAAGTTAAGTTTAGGTTAGGGTCAATTTGTTTATTGCATAGAAGAATGATTTATTTACTTGTGGGATGTTATCACTAAAATTGTGTGAAACTTGGTTGAGCAGTTTGGTTGAGTTTGGATGCCTTTGGGATAGCTTAATTCCCCCAAAAATGGTTTCCATCCTCAACCCTTCCCCATGAGGTTTGAACCCGAGACTTGATGGAAACTAAATCCTACTCAAACCGACTGGTTTACATGTCATAGGTGGATTTATTATTAGTTGTGATATGATGATTACACCTATAAAGATATACCTTTTATATGTGTTTGAATGATATAACTTAATTTATATTGTTGTGGATAATGGAGGGAGGATTTTTAGTTAAACTATTTAATGTAACTTTCCGTATAAGAAATGGAATAAGGCCTAACCATGACTTCCCAAACCTATAGGGAAAAATAAGGACAATGATAATAATTATGAATGAGTAATGTATGGGCAACACAGATGTTAGGGGGTCAATGAATAATGGTGCTTTCATATATTCAGTCTTGGTTTGGCTTGTAAAAATTAGGTAAAAGCATCTGCTCTCTTTCAAAGGGTTAATTTGGCCAAGACTTTAAGTATTAAAATTTTTATCATAATCAATGATTTGAAGAACATAATTAAACATCTTCATGAAGGTAGCTTTCTTAAAGATTTCAAACTTAGTTCAAGTTTTCATCAAAACCTAGTTGGTCTATGTTATATTACCTCTATACACTTCTTCCATGTGTTTTTGGGTAGAAGTAACCAAGCAAACTTATTTTTTAATGAATTCATAAAAGGAAAAGAGGGTGATATTTAATTAACTCTAAGCTCTACCATAAATCTATACATTGATCCCTTTTACATCAAATCCAATGCAATCAATATCAACACATGTATAGAATTCATGCAAATTTCTCATATGGATCGACACAAACCAATTCCCATTATAGGGCTTGAGCTCTTAATTAGTGGGCTTTTGGAGTGATATTGGTTGTACTAAAGGATCACTTCATGCAACAAGTTAAATATGATGCAATGAGGGCCATAATTGGGATGTGGTGTCATTAGTTGTTGGTCATCATGACGCATCAACACTTTTATCTCATTTAATTGCCACTTAGGCAATGCCTATTGAATATTGCATCTCCTCCACTGCAAATGGGGGCTTTCTTTTCTCGTCAATGGATTATCATGTAATTTTGGAAAGGAAAGGGTTTCTTCAACATCATAAAGAATTAATTAAAGAGTTACAAGACACTGTGTGGTATCTCCAAGTACAAATCGATACTCTCGTTACTGAAGTAGCAATGACCATGAAAATCTTGATACAACAATGATAGATATTGATTTGTCATAAATTGGATGTTGTATTTCTTAGATGTTGGATTGCATCTTAGAATCCAACACTCTCAATCAACTTTACAATCAAGAATTCAAAGCATGCTATCACCTGACTTTCAAATTTGTACTTAAAAGCATAGATGACAAATCAAATAGCCTCTCACAATGATGGCCAATTAAAACATTAACCTAGGTGTATCAGTCTCTCTCTCTCTATCTATCTATCTATCTATCTATCTATCTATCTATCTATCTAT
>APFE031132334.1:22096-36671 GCA_000404065.3 Pinus taeda
CCCTATCACATGGGTTTCACAAGATATCATACAAGGTTGTGCAAACACATGAGACACACATACCATAGATAAAACTAGTTTCTCATTCTCTTGTTGCTCCCTGCATACTCTCTCCTCCCTCCCTTGAGCATCCTCCTTTGCTTGCATCATTCTTCCTTCTTTTCTTTCCCTACCTTGAATCCTCTTGCATGTTGATTCTCTCGACATGGTCCACAAGGTAGCCTGTAGACTCGTGCTCTGATCATAAGCCCATTTCTTCCATTAACTTCTTGCACAAAAGGATCATCCATACCAATCGGGATTTAGGTGGTAAGATAAATTCAAGGCATGGTTACAAGAAACTCCTCCTCTTGCAGACCTCTAAATCTGTGTCCCACCTCATCCAATCATCATTTATGATTAAGCATCAATTACATGAATTTATAATTCATAATAATCTTTACAAGAGGGTTAACAAAAATGGTTGTCATAACATTATTCCTGGAAAGTGATCTCATATAGTACTAAAATATCATTGGTAATGGGGTTAGTGTAGGACCCTAAAAATAATTTAGAGCTAGGAGAAAACCCTTTGGAATGAATATTTATTCAAATAAAACAAGAATAAAGCTTCTTTAGGAATATCAAATACTACCATGTCCTATAATAAAATAATAGTCAAACATATCAATGGGCTAGTTTTGGATGAGCTTTAAAAGAAGGGTAGCTTATGGTTATTGGCATACTAAACCATAATAACACCCCTTAATTAATTTTGAGTACAAACACATGTTTAAAGCTATTAATCCATCACATGGCATGCAAGCATCCATACTTAAAACATCACATGACTCACATCTTATGTTATTTCAACTAGCATTTATAGTAATGAGAGGGGACAAGACCTCACTCTTCACTTGCATCATGCCTTAAATTAACAAATTTATCTCTAGTGGTTTCCTATTTTTCTAGCTCATTGCAGTATAATGGCATTGTCATTTAAAAGGCATGGGGAGCATGATAATCCTTCTAACTGAGTAAGAAATTTCATCACTTTTTATTTGGGGTTTGGGATTTTTTGAGGTGAGCATCCACCCTAGTGGTTTATTAGTACATAATAAATCAAGTGGTATCAAGTTGACATATATTTAAGGTTCAGTTGACTCTCCCAATTCCTTCCTCATTGGATTTTACAATATTGTAGCCTAGAAATAGGGAAATGCCTCCAGTTCCTAAATTTGGGATAGATGAATATCTTCTAGGCCTATGAAATGTATGGTGAGAAAGGTAGCGCAATTTATGAGAAAAAAAATTACACTAGAAGAAGTTATTGTTCATTATGGATATCAAATGGATTTTAGATAATTATAAGAAATTAGATACATGCTTAAAAGCCATGAGAAACATATACACTACAATAAATATTTATTTTTTAATATTACTTCAAAAATCCATGAAATTGATTGCTACATTACCACTTAAGTAGTAGAACCATAAGTTATTAGGTGGAAATGAAGCAACCCTTAATAATCCTAAAACTTAAATATAAACCTCTTCAAAATTAATTTGGCACCCAATTTGAGTCAGGGTGACCAATCCATTGCCTTCGAACCAAAAAGTACAAATCTAGATGATGTAACTAGTCACTATAGTCTTTGTTAATTTTAGTATTTTATGATTAAAAAAATATTAATTATTATATATTATAAAGTATCATGGGTCACTAAGTATATGTACAAATCCATTCTTTATTTGGATTTAGATTAAGATTATTTTTTAATTATAAAATAATTTCTTTAAAATTCTGAAAATTAATTCTATAATACATCCTCTATTACAATAACTATTAAATATTTAATATCAATATAATTTATATTTTTATTATATGATCTTGTAATCCTTGACAAATATATAAAATAAGATTACAACTATAATAAGTATTTTTTTGAAAATATAGTTAAGATAATTTCCAAGAATTGCGTAGAAAACTAATTAGGATGTAACACTACAATCTAGTATATGCACCAATAAAAGAACTTGCGGTGACCATAGATAATATAAAAAGAGGGAGCTTTTCCAAAAAGGAAAACAAACGTAAAAATATTGATTTGAATAAATATCAAAATAAGAATAACTCTTACGAAGATAGATTATATGGATATTAATGGTGATCTTTAAAAATTACTTATTCAATGGTTTTGGGAAATTTTTTATATAGTTGAAAGAGTAGTAATTGGATTTTATTATTATTATTATCTGTAATTATTAAGTTAAGTTTAGGTTAGGGTCAATTTGTTTATTGCATAGAAGAATGATTTATTTACTTGTGGGATGTTATCACTAAAATTGTGTGAAACTTGGTTGAGCAGTTTGGTTGAGTTTGGATGCCTTTGGGATAGCTTAATTCCCCCAAAAATGGTTTCCATCCTCAACCCTTCCCCATGAGGTTTGAACCCGAGACTTGATGGAAACTAAATCCTACTCAAACCGACTGGTTTACATGTCATAGGTGGATTTATTATTAGTTGTGATATGATGATTACACCTATAAAGATATACCTTTTATATGTGTTTGAATGATATAACTTAATTTATATTGTTGTGGATAATGGAGGGAGGATTTTTAGTTAAACTATTTAATGTAACTTTCCGTATAAGAAATGGAATAAGGCCTAACCATGACTTCCCAAACCTATAGGGAAAAATAAGGACAATGATAATAATTATGAATGAGTAATGTATGGGCAACACAGATGTTAGGGGGTCAATGAATAATGGTGCTTTCATATATTCAGTCTTGGTTTGGCTTGTAAAAATTAGGTAAAAGCATCTGCTCTCTTTCAAAGGGTTAATTTGGCCAAGACTTTAAGTATTAAAATTTTTATCATAATCAATGATTTGAAGAACATAATTAAACATCTTCATGAAGGTAGCTTTCTTAAAGATTTCAAACTTAGTTCAAGTTTTCATCAAAACCTAGTTGGTCTATGTTATATTACCTCTATACACTTCTTCCATGTGTTTTTGGGTAGAAGTAACCAAGCAAACTTATTTTTTAATGAATTCATAAAAGGAAAAGAGGGTGATATTTAATTAACTCTAAGCTCTACCATAAATCTATACATTGATCCCTTTTACATCAAATCCAATGCAATCAATATCAACACATGTATAGAATTCATGCAAATTTCTCATATGGATCGACACAAACCAATTCCCATTATAGGGCTTGAGCTCTTAATTAGTGGGCTTTTGGAGTGATATTGGTTGTACTAAAGGATCACTTCATGCAACAAGTTAAATATGATGCAATGAGGGCCATAATTGGGATGTGGTGTCATTAGTTGTTGGTCATCATGACGCATCAACACTTTTATCTCATTTAATTGCCACTTAGGCAATGCCTATTGAATATTGCATCTCCTCCACTGCAAATGGGGGCTTTCTTTTCTCGTCAATGGATTATCATGTAATTTTGGAAAGGAAAGGGTTTCTTCAACATCATAAAGAATTAATTAAAGAGTTACAAGACACTGTGTGGTATCTCCAAGTACAAATCGATACTCTCGTTACTGAAGTAGCAATGACCATGAAAATCTTGATACAACAATGATAGATATTGATTTGTCATAAATTGGATGTTGTATTTCTTAGATGTTGGATTGCATCTTAGAATCCAACACTCTCAATCAACTTTACAATCAAGAATTCAAAGCATGCTATCACCTGACTTTCAAATTTGTACTTAAAAGCATAGATGACAAATCAAATAGCCTCTCACAATGATGGCCAATTAAAACATTAACCTAGGTGTATCAGTCTCTCTCTCTCTATCTATCTATCTATCTATCTATCTATCTATCTATCTATCTATCTATATATATATATATATATATATATTATATATATATAATATATATATATATATATATATTATATATATATAATATATATATATTATATATATATATATAATTACTCTCTCTCTCTCTCTCTCTCCAACTACTTTTATGAAACTATATTTCTCTTTTTGATATTTTATAGAGGGCTATGATATAACACTACATGATTTGGATTACAATAAAATTTTAGTTTTCTCTTTTTAGTATAACTTGGTTATGTTGTTTAGATTGAATTTTTTTATAAAACACAAATCCTCCATTTGTTATAGAAAAAATGGATTGATAATGAATTAATAATAATATTAGTTCAATTACAATTATTGCATTGAGAGAACACTCTCCAACCCAATTTGGAAGAAATGTAATGTTCTTGTTTTACTATGTTATGTAAACATTTTGAACTAATCAAATAAAAATAAATTAAATTAAATTAAATAATCAAATTATTTAAATAAAATTACACTTAATAATTATAAAAAACTATTGGATATAAATATTGTTACAATAGTTCAAGTAAAATTGAGGTCAAAGAGTCAATTTACCATTAGTGATTTTTGGGCTCCAGGTTTTGACAATTTATGGTTTTGCTAATGATATTCTTATGTAATACATACATACATACATACATACATACATATCAAACCGACCTACATCCATGTTAACTCTAGATCTATCAAGCATCCAAAGGGATCAAAGGGATCAAATATTTCAAAGTACAAACTTGTCCTCAAATTTTACACTAAAAAAATTGCACCTTAAGAAATTTGATTCCTCTTAACATTTAATAAAACTAAAATTAAAATAAATCTAAAATAATACAAAAATTTAAAAGTTATTTTATATATATATATATAACTTGAACTTCTCAAAAATATTGATCGTTAAGTTATTGGTAAAGAAAGATTATTATGCATATTTATTGGTGACTTTAATTAAAAATGGGTCTATTATTACCATATAATTAATGGTTTATTTAATTGGTTTATTATATGAGTTATCTTAACTTAAAATATATTTAATTATTGAAATTTATATACACTATAACGCATAACTATATATTGGCATTGGTAGGCATGTATGTAGTGTTAGGGAGGTAGAATTTAAATTATTTAAATAAAATTAAAAAAAAAAAAATTATTTTGAAAATTAAAGTTATAATAATAATGTTAAAAAAATAATGTATAGTAATTTAAGAAAAATTGAAACGTCAATTTATTATGAGCCGGTTTGGATTCTAAATTTTGATTATCTAAATAGTGTTGTTATGAAATTTTTCAATATAATAATTAATTTTAAATTTATCCAAAATAGTGATGGTTAAGCTATTTAAAAAGAAAGATTATTGTGTATATTATATTATTGATTATTTGATTAATAATTGTTCATTATGGTAGCGTCGGTGGAAATGACCTAAAGAGATATGTATGCATATTTATGGGTGGCTTTTAATTAAATTTGTTGATTATTACCATATAGTTAAATGATATTTAATTGGCTTATTATTTGAGTTTTATGTTGACTTAAAAATGCTGAATTATGAAATTTATATATACTATAATGGACAACCATATATTTCGCATTGGTAGGCATGCATGTAGTGTTAGGTATGGGAGAATTCAATCTATTTTCTCCCTTGTAATAATAGGGAAACAAATTTGATGGATTACGAGCATGCGTGACCGATTATTTAACGTTATGATTGGTTCCGGAAAATTATTTTGTTCATATTGTTGTGTTTTTTACATGAGTATAGATTGAATATATGTGATTTGAATTGAATATATTCGATTTTGATATATATTGGTAGATATTTTTATGGAAAAACTAGTTGTTTATTAGTGGGTTGGTAAATTGTGAGAGTGGTTTTGATTATAAAAAATAGGTTTAAAAGATATTTAAGTTATTAAAATTATTTGTGGATTATATTTATTAGAGGTTATTGATTCATAAATTGTTGTGGATATTTCACTAAATAGTTTGTTACAATATATTCACTAAATATATTTGAAATTCCGAAATCTACATTAAGAAGGTTAATTGCTCCTTAAATTTATCGATTCATTTATTAGTATGTTATGTTTATGCATGAAATAAATAAAATAAATTTTTTTTCTCGCTAAAAAACTAATCTATTAATTACAGTAACGGGTAGAACATTACAGTCATGTAGTATCCTCGCTTGAGGCTAGGCCTCGGCATTCTGAACTAGATATCAACCCACGCAGGGGTACTGAAACTCTCAAAAAGGCGCATCCCAAGCAAAATGATGAACCCACGTAGGGGCAACAAACTACCAACCTAATTATCCCGCGCAGGGGCATCACAAAACATGACCAGTCAAGAGGATTAACCCTCGCAGGGGCAGCCGATTACTAACAGAGTTATCCCACGCAGGGGCAGCATTAAACAAGACCAGAAAAACATTGAAATTATATGAACCGAAAGCCAAAACAAGACCTGAGGGGAGCTGGAGAGGGTGAAGTTGAGCGGAGGGCCGGCTACTTCTCCGGTTCCTCTTCGACCACCGGGCACCCCCAAAATCCTTCATCTTCCTCTACAGCAGGATGGGGACCCAGGTTGACATCACCGGTTTTGGAAGTTGATGCCTCCGGTAGCTTTGGGACTTGTTCTGCCACCAGTCTTGGCGCCTCTTCGACAAATGCTGAGCCCTCGTCCTGGTGTTGCTGTTTGCCACGGAGCTCCTCACTATCAGATGGCGTTTCCTCTAGGAAAAGAACCGACACATGAGCATTGATGCGGGGCCTGTCCAACGAGCTGCTGAAGGTGAAAATGGCCGAGCCAAAGGCCAGCGAAGGAGCTGAAGGGTCTGGGCTGCGGGAGTCCACGAATTGGCTGGCTTGGATTGGCGTGGCGTCAGGGAAGCCATGGCAACAGCATCGACAATGATAGGGGTAAGGTGCCTGAGCAGGAGGCCGAGAGGACTCTCCCCTAGCCGAGCCTCGACGGCAACGCGGACGCTGCTGTGGCCTGACCATGCTTGCGACAGAGCCGAGGAAAAGGAGCCGAGAGGGAGGCGGAAATGAGGCAGAGGCAGAATTGAGGAAGGACTCCAATTTGCAGTCCCCTCGCCTTTCAGAACTACAGCCAACGAGCAGAGGGAAGGAGGGTGTGGTCTCCCTGAGAGCAGATGAGCAAGCGGGAGCTGGAGCATGAACCATCATGAACTGAGCGACAAGGGCCGAAAGCTGTACATGACTCAGCATGAATTGAACCTCAACATCAACTGTTTTAAACACTGAAACTTTACCTCGAACCTCGATCGCCATAACTGCTTGTTGCAGTCGAGCCTACAACAAGAATGGCGCAATGAATGTGCTTCCAGGTTGAACCCCGCCCTATATTCCTTGGTGGCGATCCGGCATTGAATGCCCTTATAACTCTGGAGGTTGCCCATTTCCTGCAAGTGGCTCCTCAATAACTACCGACGTGTCACCCGCATCCGGGACAGCTGCATCTCCTTGGATAAGGCTTTCGCATTCCTAGAACTGGAGATTATTTGGAATGATCGCCGTGTTGCCTGATTGGAGGGATTGTTCAATTTCTACCCCTATGTTGGCCAGGAGGTCAGCAACCTTGTTGCCTTCTCTTCTTACATGATTGAAGGAGATGGCCCTGTTCTTGCGCAATTCTTGTTCAATGGCATTCAACCTTGCTTCAAGCCTCCAACTGGATGCGACTTTCCTAGCTTGAGAGCCATTCTGTATTCACATGGCCATGTTTATTAGGATCTGAGAGTCGCCTTCAACAATCAGGGGTTGAAGGCTAAGCTTCCTCGCGAGGAGGAGGCCTTGCCAGAGCCCCTCTAGCTCTGTTGAGTTGTTGGTATCCCATCCAATGTTGCCAAAGTAGACCTGCAAAGGAATACCAACGTGATTTCTTAGAATGCCTCCAAAGCCAGCCACCCCAGGATTACCTTTGGAGGCCCCATCAAAGTTGAGCTTGTATGAACGTTTGGGGGGGGCGATCCAGAGGCTTTTATCCTTGTTGCTTCTTTTAGAGGGATCATGCTTGGGAAGAGCTTGAGGCAGATGCAGTTGCCAATTATCAAGAATTCTTTTCTCATTATCTGTGGTGGGGAGATCCTCCTTTGTCCAGGGTCGTAACATCATCATTTCTTTGAGATTCCCACATAACCTGATCCATATATCTTCAATGGGAGAGCGCTGGTTTTTGAAGATACGTTTGTTCCTTTCCTTCCATATGCTCCACAAAATAGTCTCTAGGATTATATTCCATAAATGGTTGAGAAGCTCACTTTTATAAGGGTCCTGTGGCCAGTGTCTTATAGAGTTGATAATGTCATTCTCCATTTTGCATCGTTTTTGGCATCTGAAGCTAACCTTTTCCCATAGCTAATTGGCTAGTGGGCACGTATCCAGGAGGTGTTGGAGAGTTTCTTCCTTTTGACTGCAATTGAGACAGATGGAGGGACCATGAAAGTTTCTGCTTCTTAGCTTATCCCAAGTGAGGATTCTTTTGTGCCCAACCAACCAGAGGAAGTGGGAGATTTTGGGCCAGGGTCCTAGCCTCCAGATTTTACTCCAAATTGGATCTGAGGAAGTGGTAAAGTTGCCAACCAATTTGTAAGATTCGGAGGTGCTAAAGGATCCTTTGGGCTGGTAACCCCAACGAAGGATGTCGTTGCCATCATCATGCCTAATACTCCTTTTTCTTAACTCCTTCTCTAGCTCCTCGGTCTCCCGTGGATTTGGGTTGCTGAGTATTTGATTACTCTGTCTCCATTTCCTGAATCCATGCTCCACCTCCTGCCTCCAAAATTGGCAAATTTTTTCCTGTTGCTGCTCCTGCCTAGTGGGAATCAGAGATGGATGAAGGACATTAGTGAGTTTGGGCATCTGGTTCCATGCATCTATCCAGAATCTTGCCGTGTAACCATTTCATACCTCCCGGAAGCTGTGCTGTTGGATTAATTGAAAGTGGTGCTTGGCTGCATTCCAGATTAGCGACCCCTTGACCGTAGGAGTGAATCTGATGAGCTCTTCCTGAGGTCTGTTGTTGGCGTATTTGGCCGTCCAGATTTTGACCCAGGGCTTTTCTAGACTGGTGACCCATTGCCACCAAATTTTGGCGTTCATAATAGAATTGCTATGTTTTGGGTCCCTCAGCCCGATGCCACCCTTGTCTTTGGGCATGCAGACAGTGGTCCACTTAACCAGTGCCCATTTTCAATTAGTAGCTGAGCTGCCCCATAGAAAGTCACGTTGAAGATTCCTTATTCTTTTTAGAACCCATTTCGGCGCCGTAAGGATTGAAAAAAGGTATAGAGGCATGGCCTGAAGGACAGACTTGATGAGCACGACACGACTGGCTAGGTTCAGAGATCTATGCGTCCATAAGTTAAGACGGGAGTCAAGCTTCTCTAAAAGGGAGTGCCAAGCTGAATGCTTTATGGCTGAGGCAGTGAGGGGAGCTCTGAGGTATTTAGAGGGGAGGGAGGTAGAGGGGAAACCCAGAATGCGTGTGACCATAGATTTGACAGAAGGAGGGGTGTGAAAGAAGAAAATCTGCGATTTGGAGCAGTTGACATTGGTACCAGACGCTTCAGAGAAGTCATTGAGAAGGGCTTTGATGCATGAGACTTCCTGGACAGAGGGGTATCCAAATAACATGGTATCATCAACAAACTGCTGATGAGAGGAGGCAGGGGTGTTGTGAACAGAGAGGCCTTTGAGCTTGTGGGAAATGAGAGCATGTTTAATATGACGGCCTAGACCCTCAGCCATAAGAACAAAGAGGAAGGGGGAGAGGGGGTCTCCCTGCCTTATGCCACGAGAGGGTTTGAAGGGGCGAGAGGGAATGTCGTTAACCAAAATGGAGAAGTGAGTGGAAGTGATTAGACTCATGATCCAACGAATCCACATGGAACAAAAACCGAAGGCTTTTAACATATGCTGAATGTACGCCCAACTGAGCTTATCAAACGCTTTAGAGAGATCTAGTTTGAGAAGCATACCTGCTTTCTTTGAATGCTTAAGGGAGTGTATTATTTCGTGTGTGAGGAGGATGCTGTCCATTATCTATCTCCCTTCCACGTACCCCGACTGCTCTGGCGAGATGAGCATTGGCAAGAGGGGATTTAACCTATTTGCAATGACTTTATATATGACTTTGTAGATGACATTGCATAGAGCAATCAGCCTGAATTTGTCAGGGGTGATGGAATCCTCCTCTTTATGGATGAGGGTGATGAAGGTGGAGTTGAGGGAGGGGAGTAGCCAACGAAGAGCTCTTGATTCTTCCACAATCTGCTAGACCTCCTGCTTTATCAAGTCCCAGAAGGTGTGGAAGAATGTGGCGGTGAAACCATCTGGGCTAGGGTCTTTTCCTTCTTTAAGCTGGGACATTGCCTCATCCACTTCCTGGGGCTAAATCGGGTGAAGGAGGAGCTCGTTATGTTCCTCCGTGATGAGCTTCAGCACATTGGTGATTATTTTCCCAATAGCTTTTTGTCGATCTCCTCCAGGCTCTTGGTGGATCTGTTGGAAGTGATTGAGGAGAACCTCCTCAATTTCCTCATGCCCCTCTACTTTTACCCCCTCTTGATTTTGGATGAAAGGTATACCATTATGCATTCTTCTCTGCACCGTGGTTCTGTGGAAGAATTTGGTATTACGCTCTCCCTCCTTCAACCACCTGACCCGGGATTTTTGCTTCCAGTATATTTCCTCCTGTTTTCACCTTTCCTCGAGCTGGCTATGAATGCTTCTTTCCTGTTCGAGAGTTGCCTCCATATGCCCCTGTGTGATTATCTTTTGATGGAGATCCGCGAGTTTCTGATTCAAATCTTGTTGAGCCTTAAAAATGTTGCCGAAGGTCTCCCTATTCCATCTCTTTAGGTGATTTTTTAGAAATCTTAGCTTCTATTGAAACTGGTACATTTTTGTCCCTTCTGGAGGGATGAAGGATGCCCAGGTGGTCTTGACAAAGTCCTTGAAAGTTGGGTGCGAGAGCCAAAACCCCTCAAAGAGGAAGGGTCTTTTAGTTAAGTCACCTGGCCTTTGCCATTGGAGAGCGATTGGCCAATGATCCGACCCTATGTGCGCAAGGATTGTAGCTGAAATATCTCCTCCAAGATGAACCGCGTTGTCAGAGATGACAAAACGGTCCAGTTTGGAAGCAATTTGATGTTTGCCAGCTCTACGGTTGCTCCAGGTGAAGGTACCATTACAGAACGACAGATCTATAAGAGAGGCGGTCTGGATGAAGTCCTTGAAGCGAGTTCCTTCTTGATCCATTCTGCTTCTTCCTCCTAACTTCTCCTCTATCTTGGTTATCATGTTGAAATCGCCTTCGAAAATCCATAGAGGGTGCCTGCGATTATTGTTCAGAGCTTCTATAGTGTCGAGGAGTTCTATTTTGGATCCTGTATCTTGCGGGAAGTACACGTTTGATAAATTGCCATGAATATTTGTGCCTAGAATGTGGAAGACTACTTGAATGAGGTGATGGGAGGTGTGAAAATCTGTGAGATTTACCGCTTGGGTATTCCATGCTATAGCAAGCCCTCCAGAGGCACCCGAAGCGTCAACTGCGACTGAGCGGCAGCTTGGCCAGGCTTTGGAGAGAATCCTTTCTAAGGTAGAACTGTTGCATTTGGTTTCCTGGAGGAAGCACATTTGCGGCTTTTCCAATTTAATCATTTTTTTAACATTTTGAGTTTTCCAGGGCTATTGAGCCCTCTTAAGTTCCATGATATGAGCTTCATGGTTCAACTATTGATTGAGGGCTTGTAGTACTTCGTCAATTTAGCATACCTGCCTGAATCTACCAAGAGTTTCCCGATCTCGATCGTTCGCTGAAGATCGGTTCTTCTTCCTCTCTTTTTAGTATCTTTTAGGGGTAGGCTTCCATCCCAATGACTGCCCGGTTGAATCCCCAGCTGATGCTGATGATAGGCCCTCGAGATGACCACTTCCAACTTGTTGAGTTGATTCTCGGGTATAGTATCATATGCCTTCTGTTTGCATGCAAGTTCTAATTCCAGGATATCGAGACCATTCAGATCTATGCTTTCTGGCTCTTCTTCCATTAGTTGCACTTGGCTACTTCCTTCTGTATAGATCTCTGAGCCCTGGGGGAGGTTTGCCTTTCCATCGACGTCCATAGCCTTGTGTTTCTCAATTGTCTCTGTCTGGCTTTTGCTTAGGGTAGCTGAAGAGTTGATGGGGGGATGAGATTTGAAAGGGGGGGGGGATGGGATGAGGAAGCATGCGGATCTAGGTTGGACTCTATGATTGAGGGTTGCTCGTCGGAGATCTGAGCAAGAATGCCGAAGCTGTTCTTAGATGCAGGGCCATGAGGGTTATTTTGCTGGGGTTTGGAACCATTTGAGGGTTTCTTATGTGCACGTTTCGGCTAGGGACTTTGGTGAAGCCTTCCTGGGCTAGGGTTTCAGAGGGATTAGAGATGTTGGCTTTGGCGTTCAGAGGGCAGTCCCTAAAAAGATGCCCCAGAGCATGGCATTTTCGGCATCGAAAAGGTACCTGTTCAGAGTCAAGTGGCTGGATCCATTCTTCATCTCGATGGGTGAGAGTTACCGATTCTGGCAGGGCTTCGTTCAGGCACATGAAGACACATATGCGTGTGTAGGAAATGAATTTTCGTGATTTGGTATCTTCTGCTGCTTTGACGTATTCCCCTAATCCATTTCCTATGCCTCTCAGAATGTCCTCGTCCCAGTACTCATCAGGAAGTGAGTACATTCTGATCCAGACCGGTGCCCATGTGAGATCTTCCTTATCCGGATTAAATTTTGGTTTCCATTCCCTCAGATACAGTCTAGTTGAGTTAAAAAAGTATGGCCCTGATTCAGAACCCTGATTTTGTCCTCAAGACAGGAAAAAATAGCGGTAAAGAAGCCTTTTGGCCCTAACTGCAGGGTGACATCTCCTTTAGGTTTCGATTTTGCCGCTATCCACCCATTTAAGGCTCTCTCAGTCGACGAAAACCCTATAAACTTCCCAATAAGGGCATGATCTCTCATGTACTTGATTCACCTGTCAATCTTGTCTCCCGGTAGCTCTATTCGGGGCCGTTCCTTGGCCACTGGCTGGCAGGTCGTCGATGAGACTTTAGGGTTCGCTTCCGGTTCGTCCCCTTCGTCTTACGAGCCTCTATCTTTGTCCTTCCGGTAGTCCGTCTCCTCTTTTTCGTGTTGTTGGCGTTTCCCTTTGTTTAAGATCTCCCTGTCGACAGATCCAAAGATGACCGTCTGCTCAGGATTGATCTGCGACGGGGAGGGCTCTGACGCCCCCCCCTGAGAATGCGCCATTGGGCTGCTCTAATGCCCTACCGCTCTATCACGCTGCAGAGGGATCTGATCCATCCGTGAGATGGTACAGTGCTGCAGTTTGCGCCGTTGAGGGATGCCTCAGAACCCTAGTTCTCCCGCTGCGATCCTATTCACGAAATAAATAAAATATGGAAAATAGAGAATAACGAAATAAAATTCATAAACCACAATACACACAAGATATGATTTGGGAACTCCTTAAAGGAGAAATCTTGGTGGAAATGTGAGGTTGCTATACTCTCTCTTTCTCTAAATAGAAATGGGGCAAATACAAAGGAGTGAGATCTGTAGCTTATGGGTTGCTACAATGCACAAACCCTTTCTGTTTGTTTTCTCTAGTCACTCTCAACTACTCTGCTTATTTATGGAACAAATGCACTTGAACAAAATTGAACCCATTTTCCTCCTAATGACTCGATTATAACACAACTCAATAGCCTAATAGTGGTTAAGTTTGACTCATTCAACTCTTAGCTAGAGTTAAAATATTCACTCTTATAGAGTCTTCTTCATCATGATCACATGGCTAGTCCATTTTCTATGAATAAAAATGAATGATGTGGCATTCGCTTGAATTATGGTGGTCGAGTTCAATAGGTTAACTTCTAGGAGTCATAACTTTCTCATACAAACTCCAATTGAGGCGATTATTGCACCATTGGGAAGGTATGGGTTTGTATCTTATAGAATCCAGGTCCGTAGTAACGTTGAAACCCTAAAAATTGTCATTTGAGGCCTCAAAATTATAGGTTTTAACCATGTACAAAAATTGCTTGCAAATGAATTCTTCAAATAGAAAGATAAACAATGGCAAGAACAAAAAATAAATATATACAAGTACCCCCCGCTACACCTGACGCAACGTACAATACATGAACCTAGTCATGGAAAGAATATAACACACGCCTAACATTCTCCCAATGCCCATTGTTTCTCTACACCAAAAAAGTTTCTCAGTGCTCACAACCTTCGTCGATGCATCTGGAACATTCTTCACAGTGTCCACCTTTACCAACTGATTAGGTGCTCAATATTTAGCTAAAAAATAAAAGTTCTCAGATTAGCTCGAAAACTATATGATTGCGTCTATCTCATCAAGATGATCACAACACAATTTGTTTCACTTAAAAGAGAGTCCAGATGAAGGAGAAAAGGCATGTTGTTTGTTTTCTTAAACACTAAAAAAATTGCAGAATAGGATAGAAAGATGACATGCTAGTCCAGTCAGCATTCCAATCAGCAAGGGGAATTTTCTTCAGTTTTTTCCCAATGGGGTTGTGACAAGTGTCACCTCCGGATTCACTAGTTTGGTTGTGTGAAGATGAAATTGCCTAATTGGCTCCAAGGTGGAATTTGAATT
>APFE031132334.1:47821-75144 GCA_000404065.3 Pinus taeda
CCCCCGCTACGGCCCACACAATGTACAACACATGAGCCTAGTCATGGAAAGAATATAACACACACCCAACAAAAATGACTCCTAATTTTTTTCACCAAAAAAAATCCAAGCTAAAACGACCAATAAAAATGATCTTGCAAATTCATTCCTCCAAATTCTCCACTTTAAAAGAATTGAGAAGAATGAAAAATAATATATTGATCCCATCTAAATTAGCTAGACCAACCTCTAACATAGTTAGATTTTTTTTACTGATAGGGTTTTGAACTAGCAGTCTTCTTGCAAGGAATGCCTTAACAAAACACCGTGTCACCAACTATGCCTTAATAAAAATTTAACTATTGTCCTAATGAGCTTAATGTTTTTTATTTTTATTTTTTATTTCTAATTTAACCATGACTTGTGAGACTAGCCTATGGTATAACAAAATGTGATCTAGGAGCATCCAAACTATCAAAATCACTTAGGGATTGCACCCACTATGGTACACTCTAATTCTTAGCATGGTTGGATTTTTTTATATCTCCTCCCAACTATTACAAGTTTTGAACCATAATCACCTTATAAAATGAAACCCTCAAAAATAAATTATACTAACAAGAATTAACTAATAAACTTAAAAACTAAATAACTAATTAAAATCAATTTAACTTAATAATTAAATTCATAAATTGGGAATTAAATTCATAGTAAAATGTAATGTTATTCTTATATAATTATGTCATTCTTGTGATGTTATTTTCCTCCAATGAACTTATATTTTCCATTTAACATTATGTTTTAGGGTTCTCCAACATTGTGTTACTCTCATTAGGTATATTTTCTAATAATGTTTTAGGGTTCTCCAGCATTATTGATTATAAATAATGGCGACAAGAAAATTTGAATACCATTATCTATATTAAAGAGAACATTGTTCTCTTGTTTGAATAAATTGACCATTGTTCTCTTGTTTATATAAAAAGAGCATTTCCTAAGGGTTCTATGGTGGATTGATATATATTATATCAATCCATGGTGTCTATTATAAAAAAACTTGGATATGAACTCCATCAAAAAAATTGAAGGGGAACACCTATTGGGGAAAGGTAGAATAAGAAAAGTAAGAGGGAATTAAATATTTAATCTGTAGATTATTTATAGTACATATAGATTTTCATTTATTTTATATCATTCTTATTTAATTTTTAATATTTCATCAATTTTTCCCAGATGCAGGTGATCTTTCTAGCACCTAATACGAGGATGGTCCGGCAGGGGGGTGCGTGGATGCTCACCGCAGCCAGAAGGAGCTGCAGGACGCAACACTTAATGATTCGCACATTAAACATCATTTCAACATTAATAACCGGATTGCATTGTAATAATCGATCTGTAATGAAGTGTGGCATAATTTTCATTATCGCTCTTCTCATCAGCATTTCTGGGCAAAACAAGGGTGAAGGTTTAGGCGCCAGAGACAGTTCAGAACACTATCTGGCTCTGATGCAGAAAGTTAACAAAATCTCAGGCCTTCACACTCCTTTCCCCCAGCTACGACTTCTCCCAGGTAGCAATTGTGTTGTATCCTCAATAACTGTTTGTTTCGCTTCCATAGTTAATATCAAAATGCCCAGAGAGCGCCCCAGAATGGGATGCAGGAGAGGCAGCTCTCGGGTTCGGATCCTTCACCAGGCATCATCCACAACTTCAAACCCCTCGTCTGAGGCCTTAGACTATACTTTATACTGCTATCCAGCAACCAGGAGAGGGCGTGGCAGAGGAAGGGCGCAGATAATGACAGAGGTGAGCTCTCAGCACACCAGAACGCACATGGCTCATTTCTGCCTCCCTTGTAGATTGGGTAATTCCTCCTTCATTGTTTCAGTCACTATTGAACTGAATGAGCAAGCTGGGGGTTCGGAGACAGCAGGCTCAAGAATTCCTCAGCAACAGAGGATGGAACACCAGACAACTCCCACGATGAATGTGACTAAACAAAGACAGGATAATAAAGGCTGTGCAATTCAGAATATGCCCACTCAAGCTGGCTCAAGCGCTCCTGTAGCAGAAGATAGCGCTAGAGCAGAGGGACATTCCGTGGAGTATGAAGGACCAGAGCATTTTGGTTGTCGCATCATTGAGGAACAACCTCCAACTCAGCATGAGGACTGAACAGGCTTGCGTGTCCCTAGTTTTGTTCATTGGTCGAATGCGGTGGTTCATACCTCTCATGTTTGAGTGTTTTTGGTCCTGTTTATTTGTCAACAGAGGATTTTTCTATCCTAAGCATGTAGTGTCCGGTAACAAGTCTTTACAACTCTTCTTGAGGGCTGGTTTCCCCTACGTGGGCAACATTCCATGTCGGTCAGTTAATATTTTGACTAAGGTGGCTTTCAAGTCAGAATGGGGTCACTGTCAGGATTCAGAGTCTTTAGTTTTGGACTCAGCGATTCTAAGTCCTACAGCTAGTTTTGGCAAGTCTTGAGATAGTTATTCCACTGTGCACTGTCAATATGCTGTTACATGGGTTGGAACTTTTGAGACCCACATCTCATTGTATGAATATTTTGTATTAATATAGAAGTAGACTAATTTAGAAAAAAAAAATATTTCATCAATTTTTGTTTTGGTTGTTAAGTTGTTTGTGTCTTCCAAAGATGAATAAAGGCTTCACTTTTCTCTTGAGAAACTAGGACCCAAGGGAATCTAAGCCATCAAAATCTCCTAGGGGTCACACCCAACATGGACCACACCAACCCTTCACATGACTAGAATTTTTCCCATTGAGTTCGAACCTGTTACCTTCACATCACAGAGTGACTTAACAGTACACCCGATCATTTTTTATTCTATGCCTCGTGGTTGTTTCATAAATTATTAATGTTGAACATGGTAACTAATATTTTTATTGGTGCTTTTTTTTTTTTTTTTTATATATATATATAATATATAACTATTATATAATATATATAAATATATATATATTATATATATATATATATATATATATAATAGATATAGATATAGATATAATATCAATATCTATATCTAATATATAATATATATATATATTATAGATATAATATATATATATATATATATATATATAATATATACTATATAATATTATATATAATAAATATATATATAATATAAATATATATATATAATTTAGTGAAGGGGATGCACTGCATATGTATATTGCAAACAATATTGATTAGATGAAAGTATGGATTGAAGGATGGATACAACCTGATGGTGGGTTATCATGGGAAGGGGTTCTTCCATTAGCTATAGAGGCTCATTGTAAAGGTGTAATTTTTTTTAAAGATAAACATTCAAGCATGCATTTTCACCTTGTAATATTTTATTAAGTTATTTTATAAATTATTAATGTGAATGAAGGTGTATATTTTTCAAATACTTTTCAATTTATATAAACATGCTTATTAATTGACAATGTATTTCATTATGTGTTTGGAATATTTTGGTTGAAACACCACAAGGATATGTGGTACAAGTGTCATAAATTTTGTATCAAAAAGTTGTATGAAAAGAGGAAAGCCTTTGATTGTGGATTAACTACAGTCTTCCAAGTCACTGATGTTTCCTATAGAAGTGACACACATCTACAAGTCTCTAAAAATCAATACTATGGGTATTTTGATGACATACTTGAATGTGACTTTAATTCCTTCAAATTGGTTTTGTTCGATGTCAAATGGTACGAGCTATGAATGTATGAACATTCCATCCACCATCCTAATATATCCATTATTATGCATGATAACAAATTTACCATGGTTAATACAAGATCATTTGAGCTAGGACCAAATCATTATGTTCTTCCAAGCCAATGTGACCAAGTATTTTACTCAGATGTTCCATGTAGAGGGGGTTGGTTATATGTTGTTATATATGATCCAAGAGGAAGGTTAGTAGAGTATAACGTAGTAGAAGAAGATGATATTTAAGAAGATGATGTAGATGAACAATTAATTCATATGTTAGATGAAGACATCCAAAAAATTCAAGAAGATGTTAATCGAGACAATGTTCTGGATGAAGATGAGATCAAAAATGTATATTTAGATGAAGAAGTTGAAGCAGTTGAAAGAAATGTAGGAGACATTAATGTTCCTAATGATGACAATGACAATGATATGATTGGAAATGACAACATTGATGATGATGTTGATATGGCCAATCCTTTCAACAACAATTATGAAATGGATGATATAGATGTTGACTTGTATGAAGAATAATATTAATGATATTAAAATGTTGAAATGTATGGGGCATGTAATTATATGTTTCTAGTTAATTTTTCTTCTTTCATTTGCCTTAGATTTTCATTTTCTTAGTAATCTGTAGCTATGCTTGATTCTTACTATGTTGGCTTCAAATATTTTATAGTAGATAAATTTGGTATTGAGGAATTGAGAGTGATGTTGGGGGGGAGAGAGGGGCCATATGAACTTCCACCTTCACATGGTTTTCCTTTTTTAGCAGAGAATATATTATTCTTGAAACAAATAGAAGCTCATTAAGGTATGTATTTAGCCTTGTCGAGGGTTGGGCACTCAATTAGTCAAGTACCCATTGTCAAAGCACCTTAATTTGATATTGAGAGGTCATAGATTTAATTATGTCAATGCTCTCAGGGTCAAGGAAATGTTCAACTCACTTAACATTTAATAATCAATGAAAATTATGCTTTAATTAATTGATTGCACATAGATCTAAAGTTTGTGAATGGGACCAACGTTGAATGTTTTTTAGTTTGCTCTTGTATGCACTAAAATTTAACATGGTTATATTAGATGCATGTGTTGATGATATGGGAGGGTTCCCAAACTCAAATATGACTCACACAAATAATTTGACAAAATTATAACATAAATGCCGAGGTGATGAAATTATTAATTATTTTTTATTGTCCTTATCATCCTATGTATTTGTTATCCTCGTCAAGGGTTAGGAACTCGATTGGTCAACTACTCTTTGTAAAAGCACCTAAATTTTCTATTGAGGTCATGGGTTCAATTCTCTCGACCCTCTTGGGGTAAGGTAGATGTTCAATTCACTTAACATTTAGGAACTAGTGGAAATTATGCATTAATTAGTTGATACCATACAAAGCCGAGGGTTGTGAATGGGGCCAATGTTGAAATTTGTTAGCTTTTCTTTATATGCTATGAAAGTTGACATGGTTATAGTAGATGCATGTGTTGATGGTATGGGAGGGTTCCCAAACTCAAATACGACTCACAAAAAAAATTCAAAAAAATTATAACATAAATTTTGAGGAGATTGAATTATTGATTATTTTTTATTGTCCTTATCATCCTATGTATTTACAAGCCTCCTCAAGGGTTGGGTGCTCTATTGGTTGAGTACCCATCATTAAAACACCTTAATTTTCTATTGAGAAGTCATGGTTTCAATTCTCTCAATGCTCTCAAGATTAGGTAAATGTTCAATTCACTTAACATTTGGGAATCATGGAAATTATGCTTTAATTAATTGACTCTGAATAAAGCCAATGTTGTGAATGGGGCCAACGTTGAAATTTTTTCAGTTTGTGCTTGTATGCATTAAAATTTGACATGGTTATAGTAGATGCATGATTTGATGGTATGGGAGGGTTCCCATACTTAAATACGGCTCACACAAATAATTTAGAAAAATTATAACATAAATGTTGAGGAGATGAAATTATTAATTTATTTTTACTGTCCTTATCATCTTATGTATTTACTAGCCTCGTTGAGGGTTAGGTGCCCGATTGATCGATTACCCATCATCAAAGAACCTTGATTCTCTATTGAGAGGTCATGGTTTCAATTATCTTGACATTCTCGAGGTTAGGTAAATGTTCAATTCACTTAACATTTAGGAATCTGTGGAAAATATGCTTTAATTAATTGACTCTACACAGAGTTGGGATTATGAATGGGACCAATCTTGAATAGTTTTCTTTCAGTTTGTGTTTGTAGGCACTGACGTTTGACATGGTTATAGTAGATATTTCATTGAAGGTATGGGAGGGTTCCTATACTCAAATATGACTCACACAAAGAATTTGACAAAATTGTAACAAAAATGTAGAGGAGATGAAATTATTGATTGGTTTTTTCTTTCCTTATCATCCTTTATATTACTAGCCCTATCGAGGGTTAGGCGCTCTATTGGTTGAGTAATCATCATAAAAGCACCTTAATTTTCTATTGAGAGGTCACAAGTTCAATTCTCTTGACACTCTTGGATCTAGGTAAATGTTCAATTCACTTAACATTTAGGAGTTAGTGGAAATTATGATTTAATTAATTGACTCCGCATAGAGTCAGGGGCTGTGAATGGGACCTACATTGAATTTTTTTAGTTTGAGCTTGTATGCACTAAAATTTTGCATGGTTATAGTAGATGCATGCATTGATGGTATGGGAGGGTTCTGAGACTCAAATATGACTCACAAAGAATTAAAAAAAATACCAACATACTAATCATCATCACATTATTGCCTCAAAGCTTAAGTTTCTCCTTTCTCATAACAACGACACACCAAACAACATTGAACTAGAATTAAATACAAGTGTCTATGAAGAGATTTAATAACAATAATTTTTCTAGCCTTCTTATGCTAATCTTCCTTCATGGAATATATCCCTCATTAATAATTGGTTCCCATTAATAATTAAAATCAAATTAAACACATCTCAACCCAATTAACAAAATTAAATATTAGTTATATGTACCTCCATATTTAATATCCTTTATATGTACCCTTCCTTTCCCTTTTTTAGTCTTTGGTTTAAATATATATTTTTATATAGAAGAAGTATTTTTAAAAATATTAAAAATAATATATAACCTTTAATATTCAACAAAAAAGTTCCATTTTTAATTTATAAAATTGGCTATGGCATATGTTATACGATGATCAACACTAGAAAGGTTTAAGGCTATGGAAAACAAAGGAGACTAACATGTTGACATGAAGGGCCCCATGCTATCATGATTGATGACTAGTACTTCTACATTCAATTAAAAAAAAACATAAGGAAAGCATAATATGTAATGTTAAGACAAAGTTCTATTTAGCAATGGTAGACCTTCAAGATACCCCCCAAATTAAGACTCCATCTTTTATGATGAAACTTTAAGCAAGATAAGGAGTTATTTGGCTATGAAGGGAAGAAAAATGATGCTTGTATTTGACTAAGAAGCATAAAGTTGAATTTGAGAGAAAATTGTCTCTTGTTGCATAATAAAATCCTAGTTGGCGAAGTTTACTAAATGTTTGTTTTCTCTTCCAACTTCTACGTTGTTTTCATTTCTTAATTTATATTTTTTTCTTTCATGTTGAGTATTTTACTACATTAAACTACATTTGTGGTTTATTTAGCTATTGTAGGTATTTAATGGTTTCTATATAGATACTTATTTGTGTTGAGTAGTTAATGAGTTTGTAACTCAATGATATTCATAGTGTCGAGTTTTTGTTTCATTTTACAATGATTAATAGTTGTCATTTATCTTAATAGCTCTTTTTCTTCCATCATTGGGTGATGTCAAAGATGGGAAATCAATTGTTCCTATTCCAAAGCTACTACTTTTAAAATAAACTAGGAGTTGATAATTTTATTTCATAGGTATTGTGGGGATTCTCTCACTTCTATAATCAATCTTGAATTGTTGAGTGAGTGTTTAATTAATTCTCTCTAGAGGTTGTATCTCCTCTCTAGGCCACATCCACTTTATAATTAGTGTCTACACCTTGTCCATAGGTTATACATATAATACATGAAAAAATTATTAATATATGGTTATAAATAAACAAATGTTCATTAATAAAATAAAAAAAAATATAATATATAATATATAGTATTATTAATATAATACACTATAATAATTATAATATATGGTTAGAGAGAGAGAGAGAGAGAGAGAGCTTGTCACATAATATAATAAGACCCAACCATATTCTCTTCTTAATATTTAACATATACAATTCATTCTCCATGGGTTGTGACATAAACCCTTATCAACACTTAACATATACTATTTTTTTTTTTTGTATAAGTCAGCTTTTGATATTAACAAAAAGAAAATATAGTACAAAACTTTTGCATCTGCAGATTACGAGCCGCTTGATAGCAGGCCTAACTAAGGAGACCAAATTTCAGGTGACAAAAAAGAGAAACTGAAGACTCAAAACCAGCACACTTCACAGGGCGGCAGAGAACCAGAGTGAACAAAAGGACATTGACAAAGAAGGCCTGTCGAAGAAGACTCTAGACAGGCTCATTAGACAGAAGACAGATCAACCCGTAAAAGAAGAAGGAGGCGAGGATAGTAGGCCACAAAAATAGAGAAACAGACCGCCGAGGCCAGTGCAGACCGTTACATGTTGACCTATCCCGGCTTGGGAGGATTGCCCTGCTGATCACCGGTCGAATCTCCCTTCTCCATCTCTGAAGGCTTGTTGTCGTGGCCAATGACGTTCCTTAAGAGTTTAATCAGAACCGTGAGTTTTTTGTTGATGGAATCGGCCTGTTGATCCAGCAAGGTCAGCTTGAATTCAATGCTTTCAATGACCGCCATATGATCATGCTCCATAGCTTCTGTGAGATTCTGAAGCTTTTGCAGCTGCTCCGCATGTTCATCCTGTTTACCTAGAGCCTTCGCAAGAAGGGTCTTCATGTGCCAGCTCTCAGCTTGGGTTCTGACGAATTGAGTGGCGCGAGTGTTGGCTGTTCTAGAGTCTAGGAGCCATTCCATCTCTTTCCCAAGTTGTTGGTCTGAAAGCTTTTTCTCCTCCTCCTGGACCATGGCTTCCAAGTCGATGATTTTACGCTTGTTGCGTTGAGAGGTTCGCTTTTCGTACATCTCTTTCGCATGGCGAAGGTCTTTGTTGGCAGACTCATTGCGGCTACCCTCCCCTTCCATTTTGTTGCTTGCTCTCATGGTGTCTTCCTGAGCGCTATCTGCAGAGTGAAAGGGCTTTGTCTTACTACACGATAAAACAATGCTTTTCTTGTTGTCTCTGATGGTAGTTAAATATCGAATTCCTAGGAGGTGATCGATGTATGGTTGAATTTCTCTGTGCAGCTTGCATGTCAGATCAACATAATTGTTGCGTGATGGAATATTGGTAGGGTTGTGGTGTAATTGCCTCCCCTTATGGTCACCGCTCCCTGCCTGCTCCATATCTTGCCAAGTGTTCCCCTTCCTGATCATATTGCGGCGTCTCATACCATTACAAATCATGAAAGCTGCAAAAAACTTTATCACCTGCTTCTGACATAATTGCCCTCATCTCGTTTGTCCTTCGAGCCATGCTGGGATTTAATGGTGCCCGCCTAGTCAGCATGTCTAATCAATTCTGACGCTGTATTATTCGACCCTTCGGTCGGACTCCCCTGCCATCACCAAATCCAACCTGGAGAGCTGCATACATTTGCCTCTTAATTCTAGATTGTCAATATCCTGCCAACAGCTATCCCACATTGTGTTAGGGTGTTCAATCCCATGGTTCACCAGGTGGTCAGCAACCACATTAGCTTTTCGTCGTACCACCTGAAAGGTGAGACCTTTCATTTCTCCTAATAGTTTGGCAATGTTGTCTGTTACCTTGGCCAGTCGTCAATGTCTAGTAACCTTACTTGCTGGCTTTCTCCTGTAGATTTTCCTGGCCGCTGTTATGGCCACCTCTGAATTGCCTTCAATCGCTATGTTTCCTGTTTGGTTCATTCGAAGAATCCTTACTCCTCTTTCCATGGCTGCAAATTCCATTACGTTATTGGTTCCTTCCCCTAGGGCTTTACTGTAAATGTGAAGAACTTCCACTTCATGATTCCTGCTGATTCCCCCAATGCCTACTAAACCAGGATTGCCTCTCGAGGCACCGTCGAAGTTCAGCTTTAGGAATCCTACAAGTGGACGACTCCAGCCAAGTGGCCCCATTCTTGGTTTTTGCTGGCATTCTGTGGTTACCATGTTTTGTCCATTGTCCAAATTGAAGGCTTTCATAATTCGCTGGTCCCTGACCGAAGCTTGGTTATCAAGATCTGCTCTGCACTTTACCAAGATTAATTATCGAATGTTTTGGGTTAAGGTAACTTGCGAGTGCTCTAAATTTCTATGCTCATTCTAAAAAATTATTCTGTTTCTTTCTATCCATATGGTCCATGTTATGAAGCCTGGCAGGACTTTCCAAATATTGTTGACTCTTGAATTGTTTGAATACTCGCTTTGCCAGTTCATAATGGTGTTTTGAATGGAATCCCCATCCCTATTTGTTTGTTGCATTATGGTTTCCATCCATTTCCATAGGTGATCCGCCCATTCACAGGTGTTGAAAAGATGGTTCATAGCTTCTTTAGCTGTATTGCACAAAGGGCATTTGGAAGGGCCATTAAATCCTTTTTTGCGTAGATTTTCCCAGGTAAGAGTTTTTCTCCGCATTAGGAGCCAAAGAAAGGTTTTTATTTTGGGCCGAAACAAGGAATCCCAGGCCTTGTTGCTCCATTGCATAACCTCCCCCTGCTCAGAGTGCTCTAGCTGCTCTCTGGCTTCTTTGAGTGTGAAATTACCACTCCCTTTCATGCCCCATCTTAGCTTATCATTTTCTGTAGCTTTTCTGATCTTTCTTTTGTTTAGATGGCTTAGCAGATCCCTTATATTATTGTTTACCTCAATTGAGATGTCAGTATCTTGGATTAACCAATCTCTCCATTCCTGGTCGTTGCTGCTGTGGCTCCAATAATGATGTACAGTATACCTTCCCCTGTTCTGACATTCTCTTTTAAAATATGCTAGCTCTGGTTTTTATAGCCTTAGGAGTTGCTGCCAAGCATCTTCCAAAAAAAAAGCAGTTTCCCCGTTGCGAATTTCCCAGAAACTGTGATCCTGAACTAAGTTACGGTTCCTTCTTGCTAAATTCCATATTGGAGAACCCTCTGGCACTTCCTGTAACCTTATTAAGTCCTGGTTATTGCAGTCGGGAGTGTATTTTTCCTTATAGTGTCTGGCCCATGGTAGATTGGGTTCCTTCAACCATCGCCACAACAACCTGGCTCTGCATGTCATGTTGATGGTGTGGGGATCTATGAGATTTAAGCCCCTTGCTTCTTTTGATTTGCAAAGATTTTTCCAGGCCACAAGTGCCCATTTCTTTTTCTTAGCATTGCCACTCCACATAAATGATCTTTGTATAGTTATAATTTTCTGGAGGACTCCATTAGGAGCCGGCATAATGGAAAGTAGATACTACGGAATAGCTTCCAATATTGCTTTAGTGAGGGCCAATCTTCCAGCAAAATTAAGGGCCCTATGAGTCCAATGTTTACATATTTTCTCCATTTTCGCCAAGATTTTCTCCCAGTGAATTTTTGCCAAGGTTTGGTTGTGAGCGGGGCTCCTAGATACTTAGAGGGCAGACTGTCCCTTCAAAATCCTAGAATATTAGATAGATGCTTCTGAATGGCTAGATGAGTATTAAAGAAGAAAATAGTAGATTTAGCATGATTGATCTCCATACCTGAGGCTTTGCTGAAGAGGTCTAGAATGTTCTTGAAAGCCACGACTTCTTTCACCGTTGGAGTGCCATGCAGCATGGTGTCATCTACAAACTACTGGTGCGTTGTTGCAGGAATGGAGTGAAGTGGATGTAATCCTTTAATTTTTCCTTCATCTCTTGCTTTGTGAATGAGTCTGCTGAGCCCTTCCATAAGGATCACAAAAAGGAAGGGGGAGAGAGGGTCTCCTTGCCTGATGCGACAGGAGGGGGAGAAGGGTTCCGAGGGGGAGCCATTGACCAGGATAGAAAATTTGGTGGATTTAATCAGTGCTAGGATCCATTTGGTCCATTTCTTGTCAAAGCCAAAAGCATTCAGAATGGTTTCCAGATAATTCCAGTTGACTTTATCGAATGCTTTGGACAGATCCAGTTGCATTAGCATACCTGCTAATTTTCTTGTCTAAAGAGTGTGAACCATCTCCTGAGCTAAAAGGATATTGTCCAAAATTTGTCTACCCTCCACGTAGCCAGACTTCTCTTCCGAAATTAAATCAGGAAGAATTGGCTTAAGTCTATTGGCTATAACTTTAGATATGATTTTATATATCACATTACATAAAGCTATAGGTCTGAATTTTTCTGGAGAGTTGGCTTCTTCTTCCTTAAGAATTAGAGCAAGGAAGATGGAATTTAGTGATTTGAGAATGGAGAAGGAGCATCTGGAATCTTCTACAACTTGCCAAACCTCTGTTTTAATGGTAGGCCAACAGGCTTTATAGAAATTTATTGTAAAACCATCAGGCCCAGGTGCTTCATCATTCGACATACTCTTGACAGCTTCTTCCACTTCCTCCATCGAGATATCTCTTAACAGGGCTATGTTTTTCTCATTCGTTATGATGTGAGGTATTGCTTGGGTTAGTTCCTCTATGGCCTCTGTTCTTTCTTCCTGCGTTTCCTGAGCTATATGATTAAAATGCTTGGTAAGCAAAGTTGATACTTCCTTGTGATTTTGAAGAGTTTCCCCTGCTTCATTATTGAGCCGAAGAATTTTATTTGCACCCCTATAGTCTAGCGTAGATCTATGGAAAAACTTTGTGTTTTGTTCTCCTTCCTTTAGCCACTGGATCCTTGATTTTTGTCTCTAGAGTGTTTCTTCTTGTTGGCAATGAAGTTGCCATTGTTGCATCAATGCTTTCTCCTGTTCCCTTGAGTCTTCACTGTTGTTCCCCGAAGCCCATTCCTTATGAATTTGATTTAGCTTGCCTTCTATGATGCTTTTTTCCTGGAAGATGTTCTCAAATTCAGTTGCATTCCATTCTTTAATTTTGTTTTTGATGTGTTTTAATTTGTTTTGGAGCTTGAACATTCTGGTTCCTCTAATGTCCAATGGTTCACACCACCATTTCTCCAGTAATTGCACAAAGTTGGGGTGAGTCAACCAGAATTTTTCAAATCTGAAAGGCTTGTTTCTAGGGGTCCCTAGGAAGGCTACCTTCAAAGAGATTGGCCAGTGATCTGATCCCCCACTAGGAAGAATGTCAGAATCCACTATTATTCCTTCAAGTAAAATGCTTTCAGAGATGAGAAATCTGTCCAAACGGGAGGCAATCAGCTTCTCTCCTCCTCTTCTATTGTTCCAAGTGAAGGAACCATTTTTGGGTAGGATGTCTACTAGTTTTGTAGATTCAATGAATTCAGCAAAGAGTTCTGCATCCTTATTGAGCTTTCTGATTCCTACTTTCTTCTCCAGGAGAGAGGTTATCATATTAAAATCTCCGCCCAAAATTAGCTTCGAGGTGGGATGTCTAAGCTTTAAACTCATAAGAGAACTAAGAAAAGAAAATTTATCTTCTAACCTTTGCGGTCCATAAACATTTATGCATAAGTAAGTTTCACAATTACCTATCATTTGAACTTTCGTGGCTACGAACGATCTGGTAGCTTCCATTGAGAGGATACCTACCAATCTGGTGTCCCAAAGAGTAGCTATGCCTCCTTCCCATCCTTGACTGGCTACTTCTATAAATTCTATAGGTTTGCCCATCCTTTTGCTGATGTTCACCATGTGATTAGTGGCACATTTGGTTTCCTGTATGAACATAATATCCAGCTTTTCTTTTTGGAACTTTCTCTTAAGAAGTCTTTGTTTCGCTTGGTTATTGAGCCCTCTTGCATTCCATGAAATTATTTTCATTTAAAACTAGATATATTATTGGTAAGATGCGAAGGCATTTAGAGCCTTCATTTTCCCTGAATTTAACATTAAAATCCCCAAATCTTGCAATACCTCCCCATTTGTTCTTCGGCCTCTTTTCTTTTTTTGCTTCAAATCTGTTGGATTAAGAGAGTTTCTCTTTGAATGATTTCCTGTACCTGTTGCAATACCTAATCTCCTGTTTTTCCTGTCTAATTCCGCTTTTTGTCTTGCGATGAATAGATCACTGATCTTCCTTAATTCTTCTTCCGGAATGTTTTCTAGTCCTTGAGTTTTCCAGTTTTCCTCCATCACTGGGAGGTTCACCCCTTCCTTCTCTAGAGCTTCATTGAGCTCCATCTCTTCACTACCACCATCACTGGTTAGCATATCAGTATCTTCATCGTGTTCGTCTTCTGGATCTTGCATTTGGACTTCTGTTCTGATTGGATTTTCCTCCTTGTTCTTTGTTTTATGGCCTTGCTTGTCTTTTGGCTTTTCAGCAAGTTTCTTTTCCTTGTTTGTTCATTCTGAATCTGTGTCGGTTTCCAGAATGCTAAAGGTGTTGTTGGTGATGCCTGGCTCTACCCCTGCTCTATTTATTCTTTTCCTGTTGGCTCTTTGTCTTGCTCTTGGCTTTGTGAAGGCTGCTTTGCTCTGTGCTACTAGCTATGGTTTGTGTTCTTCCTCTGTTTTGTTTAAAGGGAAATCTCTGACAAGGTGTCCATGTTCATGACACCTTCTACATCGGAAGGGGATTTGCTCATAATCGATGGCTTGAAAGTAGTCCTCATCTCTAAACTCTAGCCATAAGCCCTCATGCAAAGCTCCTGAGACATCCATCTCCACATAGATTCTTGCGCAAGAAGTGTACCTTCGTTGCATCGTTGCTTCTGAAGCTTTGATGAAAGTTCCTAGATGGTCTCCTATTTGCTTAAGCGTCGCTAATCCCCAATAGTCTATTGGAAGGGAGAATAGACGGATCTACACACGAATCTGTGTGAAGGTTTCTTTTTCTGGCACAAAGTTGGTTTTCCAGGGTCTCATGTAGAGTCCCGCTGATGCAAAGAAGTAAGGACCTCCATTAAAAACCTTGTCCTTGTCCTCTAAGTTTGTAAAAACAATAGTAAAAAAACCTTTTGCCCCTAGGTGTAGTTTGACATCACCTTTAGGTTTCCAATGTTGCTTGATCCATTGACAGAGCGCACGTTCCGTTGGCCACAGTCCCATGAACTTACAAATTACTGCATGTTTCGACATGTGTTCTCTATGGGCTTGAATCTCTGGATCTGTAAAAACCACTCTGAGGGTTTCTATTTTTTTAGGTTTGCATGCTCCTTGCGTTGCTTTGTTGGAGCTGGGGTTTGGAGCTGTTTCTTTCTCCTTTCCATCTCGAGACTATTTCTCTACTGCATGTTCCTCTTCTTCCTCTGTTTGGGTATTTATTGGAACTGTGTCCCTTTGGTCTGCATCTTCCCTTTTGTCACTATTCTCCTTTCCATTACTTACTTTTTCTTTCATCTTTGGGTTGCTTCTTGTCTCTTTTTGCACCTTCTGTTCCTTTTCTTCGCTGGTTCCACTATTTTCCTTACGCTCTCCATAGCCAGTGATTTTAAATCCTTCCTACGCTTTTTGTTTCTGCATTATAACCTGTTTGAAGGAAGGGGTCCCAGTGGACCCCCCGTTTACCATTTGTCGGGTCAATCCTCGACCTCTATTTAGTAGATCCACTATCCAGTCTCTCTGCGCGTCCAGAACTGACTCTGGGCTTGCAGGATTGAGGCGCTAAACCCTAGACCTAGAGATTGCAGTCGAATCGCCAGATTTACATAACGCTTCATAAAACAACTCTAACATATACTATTCATTCTCCATGGGCCATGCCATAAAGCCTTATCAACACCTAACTGTGTTCTCCATAGGTCTTGCATGTGTATTCTCTCCAGGAACACATGATAAAAATCTAACTATGTTATCCATAGGTCTCACCTATGTATTCTTCATAGGATGCACCATAAACCATGATCAACACTCGATTTTGAATTCTACATAGGTTTCACTTGTGTATTCTCCATGGGTCGTGCCATAAATCCTGATAAACACTTGACTGTGTTCTCAATAGGTCTCGCCTACGTATTTTTTTTGGGCCACACCATAAACCTAGATCAACACTCAACTTTGTTCTCCATAGTTCTCCTCCATGATAAATCCACCATAAACCTTAATCAACATGCCATTGACCCAAACCTAATCCATTAAACCCTGATCAACACGAAATTCGACCAAACCTAATCCTTAAAACCATAAACATGGGACGAAGATCCACATTCTCAAGGGGAATAAAATTTTCATTCCATAAGCACTAGGACATCACCAAGAGAGAACTAGGATGAGAAATGGAGGTAAATCATCGAATTTGTTGCAGTTTTTGCTTGAAAATATAAATTGGTTGAATCTCAAGTTTTTTTGAACCAATTTTTCCCAATTCAATGAATTTCAAATCAAAAATTAAATTGAATGTGAAAAATTTGAGTAATTAAAATTCAAAAATAAAATTAGATTAGAGATGTGGCATGAATTTAAAGAATGAAATACCCATTTGGAAAAACTAGGTTTCTTACCGAATGGACCCCACAATGACCCCTAGAGGAGGCAACACAGATCTTGGGTAGGAGATATCTATGGATTTAGATGCAATGAATACTAAAATGGGTAAAAGAAGAGGGTCATAATACTAACCTCAAGGCTTGTTGTTCCCCTTTTGTGGAGATTAAAAACAAGGAATTCCTCAAAAATTGAAAATATGGAAATTAGATTATTCACCTCCCAAGGTAAAGGAAGTAATTGAGTGCATTCACAGATCATATCCATAGAGGAATAAAACAAAAAAATTGATGTCACACCAATTTTTTCTAGATAAATAGCCAAAAAATATGGTCTCCATTATTTATGGCATCGTAGGATGACAAGGTTGCATTCAGAATATAAAGTAATACAAGGGATGCAATGAATAAAAGCTTCCTAGTGTAAAAGGGCCTTTTCCTGTACAAACCTGAAGAAGACAATTGTCTTGAGGAAGATGAAGAAGATTACCTGGTTAGATAGATCATGATTATTGAGTAGGACTGCCATACCCACAAGGACTTCACTCAATGAACCTCTGACATATCAAGTTATGGCATACTACATAATACCCATAATTTGACTACATATTGGATAATACCTCTGAAAATCACATTATTTAACCCCCTACAAATACGAACCCAATACACCTCAATTTAAAAAACCCATAATTTCACTAGATATTGTAGGTATCCATTTTTTCATTAACATTTTTTATACCCCTTTGTATTTTTTCATTAACTAAGAACTCCATTTTAAATACTTGCCAATATAAAAAAACCTTTAGCACCTTTTATATGCTCAATATATTATGTTATTTTTTCCTCAACATATATCCCCCAATATGAATGCACGTGGTATGGTATTTCTCCCTCATTGAAGCTCCCGTGGCAAAATCGCAATGATTTTAAATCCAACTCATGCTAGAGTTAGTCCCCATAAGCCTATATTTGGAAATTGTTGCTTGCAATTCTCCTTGCCTATATATATGAAACTAAAAAATGGCTTAAAAGTTTCCTTCACTATAGCTATGACAGTCAAAATTGGTCGTATACAAATTAAAAAACAAAATCTGGAATGTTGCATTCCATGAGACAACATTCCTATGAGACACTTTATTGAACACCTTGCGAGCAATGCCTACATGGCCATTTGTTGATACATGTCTATCAATGCACTACACATGAGAACATCATGTAAGAAAAAAATACTAAGGGGGGGGGGAGGGGGGGGTGAATCAATATTTTTAAACTGCTTAACCTTTTCTTTTCACATTCAAATTTTTGTACACTAATGCTATGAAGTAAACCTATGTATGTATGCGACTATAATGAAGGCAAGTGGCATATATCCAGATAACTAACTTTTCGGTTAATTCATCAACTATTTAACTTGATCCAATGTATCAGTACTTCATTAGACATTAATTAAACAATAACCATGTGCAGTAAGAACATAATAAGACATCACACATAAGAAACACATCAACACTCATGAACACTAGGTTTTTTAGGTGGAAACCCAATTTGGGAAAAAACCACCGCTATTGTTGTCTCTGTCTTCTTATTTTATTATAAAGAGAAAATTCTTACAATCTTATACTGGTACAAACTCGTACCATTAAGCAAACACTCACCTATAGAAGGCTACAACCTTCTCTCATTCTCGAGCTACTATTGGAAGGGAGCTACAACCCCTTTATCCTCTGTGCTTTTAGGATAACTTTTCATAATATTTCAAACTAGATCCATTCCAAATAACATATAGAAATACTGAAATCAACACTATATCAAGTCACTGAACTAACTGGATCACCAAATCAAATATTTAAATAATCTATTCAAACAACCATACCAAATTATATCACTGTATGTCCATACATGAGAATACCAGACTACATATCATTCATCACATAAACGAAATCCTGTCACTACAAACCTTGATTAAAAACATGTCAAAATATATACACTATTTTTCAAAAGCCTAGCCACGTTTATATGTGCTTTCCCTCAAAACACCTGCATACAAATCTCAAAACACATAAATATTAATCTGAATTACTGCACTACTAAAACACACAATGAAACCCATACTGACCCCATCACAGATCTCTAAACCACATATAGATCATCACACAACAACATCATAAGTATTATCAGTTCAACCATCTAGCACTGTTAAACACAGATTATCATATAAAAATTCATCGACAAACAATAACAAATGTAATAAAACAAATCAATCTTTATTATCAGCTCATACTGCAAAACCCTTACATATGTATGTGACCCTTATAAATTATTTCCTCATATGTACATGCTTTTCATCCTTGACACCTACGTATAGATATGTCCATACTACAGAATATATACATGATTATCCAGAAGAAAATTTGCTTATGTATGCAACCTTTCTGAATCAAACCTATGTACAAATTTATAATTACTAAGTCAAACCTTCACTATAGACGAAAATACCTGTCAAAACAAAATCTCAGCATACACCATAATAGATACACATCATAAAATCATCATCACATATCTATCAAACCATAAGAATATTATTCAATATATATTCATTTCAGATCTAACAGATCTAATCCATTATCATACTCCTTGGTGCACACCTATTTCAAGTCAAACCAATCATCAATAACCTATGCACACCTAGCACTTTGATATCCATATCCTTATATATCTTATGACTTAGCTAATACCTTAGGCCAATTCCATAGTTATGTTGATGGTGTTCCTTGACGAGATCAAATATATGTTGTCACACTCATTACTATGGGCCAATACCATTGTAAAGACCCCTAGTATTGAGAATACTATGTTGCTGAAACTCTACATGACTTTGCTTCATCATACCCACCTATGTACACGACCATTGTTCACAGGACAGTGTATACTTAAAACGTCACTTTTATCCTTCCTTTGTCTCTGCAATGATATTCCTTTGTCCAATTTCTCTTTCACATCTATACTAGCCTATATATGCATTTTTCTACCATCATGTTGACAACTTTATCAAGTAGGTTTCCATCAAGGACAACACATTAGTCATAATGCCAAAAATAACCCCCTTTGGACTTGATGGAAACCAATTTGGTGTTTGGTCACCACCACCTGTAGATACCTGTAACGGCATCTTAATAGATATACCAAGTTTCTCTCCCAAGTCACCAAGCATTCCCAAAAACGAAGATTCTCTCCCCCTTTGACATCAAGGGCAAAGTTGATCTGAATTTAAACAAGAGCACAAAAAATTATAGATATAACCATAAATACACAGATGCAGCAAAAATACCACTTCCTTTCATTAATATCAAATAATGAAATATGCTTACAAATAGAATATAAATGAGACTAGCTCAGGCGATAGTACCTTATCTTTGAGAAGAGATCTGGTGGCTACATGCCTATGAAATGAGTTAAAATGAGGCTTAAGGGCCTTTTTGTTATTGAACAATAAGAGAAAACCCTAAAAAACAAAAACCCTAACCTGATGAGATGTAACACCAAGAGTTTATGGGCCCCGTCGGGGTTAGTTGGGTAGTCAACTTCCTAGGGTTGTAACTTGGTCATATTATCTCTGTTTGATTCGCATGATAGATCATTGGAAATACCTCTCTGAGGAATACAATTGAAAACATGATTTCAATGAAGTTTCCTAGAAAAATATTGCCAAAAAAATGTCGTTTAGGGCCTCAAAACAACTTCGGAAGTTTAGGACCCAAAAAACTGCCAAAAATAGTAAATAGTGCTACAATTAAGGAAACTGAAAAATTGAAAGAAACAATGGTGGAGGTCCAAGTGGAATAGGTGGGTGGCCACCAGTATCCACCTAGATCATTCCTCAACCCTTAAAATGCAATGGTCTCTATTGCATTGAGTTCCTCCATGAGATGAGGAAACTTCTGTTGAACTTGGTCCCTAGTGAGTCATTTTCCTTGGTGCAGGAGTTGGTCAACATCGAAAAAGCGATATAGTTGGATCTTCTACTGGCGAGTGTTCTTCATCTACATGTCCATGATTCGATCAGTTGTAGCTTGTTACATGTGTTAGTGTCAATCTTTGCATCCTATCACCGATGATAAAATGTGCTTTTACATAGCTATTTTTAAGGTTTTTGGTCATGTTTTTAGTTTCAAAAAGTTTTTTCAAAAAATTTTTGATCACCAGTTATGAAGGTCAATCTCCACTATTCCTTTTAGTCTCATGGTCAAAGACACTATCCTGGTCAAGACACATCATCATTAGTAGAGTCTTATTCTCATTTTTGTTCATAATCCACCAAATAAGTCATCAATAAATCATCATTAGGTCACCACTAGGTCACTAGGTGTAATTATGGGAAATTGGTCTTTTTACCATTCAAATTCATATTAGAAGGAATAATGGAAGTTAGTTTCGTAACTAAGGTTTTAAGGTTATGTTTTATTTCATTTTCTCAAATGAAATATCATCATAAAATCATAAAAAATAAAGTGTCAAGGTCGAAGTGTAAATTGTCGATGGGTCCATTATTATTGTAGAAAGGAAAATCGATTTTCTTCATCTATAAAAGCTCACCAATCACTCTTTTCATTCTTCACTTGCACATTTTTTCATCCAACACTCCATATCATTCCATTAATGTGAGTGTGCCATGCCAAGAAGGGTTTTTCTGCATCCAAAACTGATTTTTGGAAACTAGCTATGCAAATGACCCTACCTCTGTTACGCATTACCAGTTTCTAGCTCCATCATTTCTCTAAAAGTGTGGGCCCTCTACAGATTCTTGCTACATCATGGTGAAATTTTTCTATAGTTGAAATAGGTTGGTTTTTATATCTTAGGGTTCAAACTCTTTTTATTTCCATTACCTATACTCATTTATCTCATGTCTACTTCCTAGAGTTTTGAAAGCAGATAGCAAGGTTTTCATCATCTCTTATCAAATTTGCTGCTAAAACTCATAAGTACATGCTTTCACACCATCATCTATCCTAAATACACTTACCCACACACCTCCCATCAAAACCACTCCCAAAATTCATCATTTCTACCCAAACCCTAGACAAATTGCACTCTTTTACACTATAGGAATGTGTTTTCTTGTTTTGGAAGCCTTCCACTCACCCAAATTTAGTAATTCCAGTTTCCATAGCTTCCTAAACTCCCCCACTACTTCCATAAATTTTCTCAAACTTTTCTCACATCCCTACCCCCCTCATTTTCCCCAAACTCACTCACAACTCTTGAAAATCCCCTATTTTCACACAGTCAAAACCCTAATTTGCTAGCCTAAGAGCTAAGTGCTAAGATGGAGTCTAAAACCTCAGAGCAGAAGAAGAATAGAGGAGGACATGTCATTAGACATGAGCCTACATCAACCCATGAGGTCTTGTCTTATCCCTTTGTCATGAAATCTTTTGAAGATGCTAGTTGGCTTAAATTTTGTCAGAAGGTTGAAGAATTTAAATATCATGACCAATTGACTAGCGCTTTTGACACTAAGCTTAAAAGAGACAAAGTGACCATAGTAGGGTTCCAAATTACTGTTTCAAGTCAACTTATTTCCGCAGCTACAGGGATTCTAGACACTGGAGAGAGCTGATTCAAAAGAGAAGACCTTGACCTTCAAAATTACAAAATGTACCTAAAAACACAGTACAAGGCAACTCCAACTTATATTTTTCCATTCACACATTTGTTGGATAAGCATACCCCTCTCATGAAAATTATCATGAGGTATTTCACATGTCAAGGCAAATTTTCGAGGATTTATAAGTACCACATGAAACTTATGATGCATTTCACTGGTGTACAACAAATCAACTTGTCTTATCTTATTTCTTGTACAAAAGTTTGGTCAAAATAGCAAAGAAGGTACAATAATCAGGGGAGAATCACAACTCTAGTTTGTCTCATCATGACCTAGTGAAAGTGCTTGTTTGTCATCAACTAGCACAAGAAAATGTGTCTTGGGACCATTTTAGTTCAACATTTATTCCATCTTCTTCAACTAGGTCTAATGATAAAACAATACCTACAACCTCACACATGCATCAAGAGATCGCTTCTTCAAGTAGATCAACTAAGAGGAAAGATAGGGAAGAAGGGTCTCGGACATATTATAGAGGTGATAGGCTTGTGTTTTCTCAAGATATAGTTGAAGGGGCCAAGCCTACAACAGGTAAAGAGACAATTTCCTCACATCATGAAGAGTCCTCTCATCAGGATACACATGTGTCAGCTAGGGAGAAAGAACAAGAGGGTAGAATTAAAGATCAGATCATCAAGGTTAAAGAGGCTGAAATCAAGAAGTTGGAAGGAAAATTGATAGAGGCGAATGCTCTAATAGCATGCATGAAACAAGAGAATATGCAACTGAAGGTGAACCCGATGATTCAAAACAAACAAGAAGAAAATTCAAATAAAGAGGATACAAAGGGCAAAGAAGTGGTTGAAATGGAAGTGTCCAATGGTAAAGGAAAGCAAATTGCATCAAGTAGACCTAGGACTAGAGCAGATAAAAGAGCTTTTGAGCTACAAAGAGAGATTTCTCCACCAAAAGAGCAGATTATGGTAGATGACCTAATCGCTAGAAACATCAATGAAGATAGGGTTTATTAGCATGATAAAGTAAATGGAAACCTAAAGAAGCTCCTCAAGAAGGAAAACAGGAACAAAAACTTGCAGAGGCATATGGCTATGCACTACTATACCATAAACAAATTTTCTCAAGTCAGGATCAAGTAGTTGAGGAGCAAACTCAAGGAAAACCTAATTGGTAAAAAGGGTAAGGATAAGCATGATTTGATTGCTAGGGTCTCACTCATGGCATAACATATCTTATTTTATCCCTACTCAACAATTTTGATGAAATTTGGAAAAAAAATTGTCATTTTCAAAATTTCGGTCATTTTTTACTATTTTAAAAAGAACAGAAAGTTCTATAAGCACAATGCCTTGGCGCTGCGCTTTCATTTCAGAGCTCCAAAAGATGAAAAATCTACATGACTAGATAGATTTCTCCCTAAGGATTTCAGAAATCTACCTTTGGAAGTAGGTCAGCAAACTGGTGAGAAGGAAAAGTCAAAAAACAGGTGAAAAACACACATTCTACCACCATTCTTGAACATGCACTGCGCTTATAGAGTAGCCCCTAGAGAATGGATTTTTGAAGGCATTCTCATACTCCATTTCTAAAACTTCCAGTTGATCTGGAAACTAGACGCAAAATTCCAGTTGACCATTTTCTTACTTTTCAGGTTTTACCTCCAGAAGACCTCCAAAGACTGCTTGTAAGTTGACGCTACGCTTGTAGAAGAATTGTACTACATTTTTTCCTGTAGTAGACTTTTTCACTGCCAATTTCACCAGATTTTGTTTTAATGATGTAATTTGGATATCTTAATGACTTGATGATGTAATTATGGAGTTAATAGACATGATAGGTTGTTTTAGTGTTTAATTAAAGCCTCATAAAGGTAGAAAAACTCAATTTGAAGTCTAAAAGAAGAGTTTGTGTTTGACCTTCTTACTTCCTCTGGTTTGTTGAGAGATTCTTGCTAATTGTTCCAACACTTAAGGATTCAACCCCTCAAGGTGGGGAAATGGTTGTTTTGAGTCTATGTGTATTTTTTTATCATTCAGTGAGAAGGGTTGGACTTTTGTGGAGATACTTGTACCTTATGTTTTCATATAACTAATCAAGGAGTAGTTGCAACTATTTTTCAGGAATACTTGTTATGTGAGTCTGTGGTGTTATTTTTCTTTCATATCAGCTTCTTATTGATGAAATCATCTCTCTTTACACACTTTTATTTATTCTTATGGTTTTCCTTACAGTCATGTAGGTAGAATTCTTAGATTCAAAGCTCTGTTTATGTGGAAAATCATGCTTGTGTCTCCTCTTCTAAGTTTAATGAATTCATGCTATTACATGTTCATTATGATTTATTAAACTCTCAGACCTATACTACGTTGAATAAATCTTAAGTTCACCACCACACATTGTTATATAGCTCCTCTTTATGCTTGTTACTACACACTTGATACCTTGACCTAATTTCCTACTCTCATCCCTAGTCCAGCAATCCTAAAAACCCTAAATTTTCAAATACTCAAACAAGCCTTGTACATCTAGCCTAAATTCCATTTCTTTTCAATTATTCATTAACAAATCCTTATAGAGATCCCTCTTTGGTTCAATAGGGCTAGCTACTGAACTGCAAGTGATTTGAGGTTACCTCTTTTGATCTCCTCCTCAGCTTGGGACATTGTAGAGGATAACATTTTTGGCACAATTGCTGGGTAAACGACTAATAAATCATTCTTGGGATTTATTCTATTAGAGCTTTCAACAAAACTGGTTATGTAGATGACAACTTCTAGTATCTAAGGATAGGCTTGATTTACTTGTTGAGGCCTCACTCATGGCATAACATATCCTATTTTACCCTAACTCAGCAATTTTGAGGAAATTTGGAGAAAATTTTGGGTCATTTTTTACTATTTTAAAAACACAGAAAATTTTATAAGCGCAGTGCCTTCGTGCTACATTTTCATCTCAGAGCTCCAAATGATGAAATTTTTTTATGCCTAGATATACTTTTCACTAAGGATCCTAGAAATCCACTTTTGGAAGTAGGTCAGCAAACTGGTGAAGAGGAAAAGTCAAAAAAGGGGTGAAAAACACACTTTCTGCCACTATCCTAGAACGTGCACTGCGCTTATAGAGTAACCCCGAGAAAATGGAATTTTGAAGGCCTTCCCATGACCCATTGCTAAAAATTTGAGTTGATCTGGAAGCTAGATACAAAAGTCCAGTTGACCATTTTCTTAATTTTTAGGTTTGACCTCTAGAAGACCTCCAAAAACTGCCTGCAATTTGGTGCTATGCTTATAGTAGAATTGCACTATGTTTTTTCATGTAGGTGACTTTTTCACTGTAAATTTCCCCAGCTTTTATTTTAATGATGTAATTTGGATATTTTAATGACTTGATGATGTAATTATGGAGTTAATAGATATGATAGGTTGTTTTAATACTAAATTAAATCCTCATAAAGGTAGAAAAATTCAATTTGAAGTCTAAAAGAGGAGTTTGTGTTTGACCTTCTTACTTCCTCTAGTTTGTTGAGAGATTCTTGCTAGTTGTTCCAACACCTAAGGATTTGACCCCTGAAGGTGGGGAAATGGTTGTTTTGAGTCTATATGTATTCTTTCTCATTCAGTGAGAAGGGTTGGACTTTTCTGGAGAGGCTTGGTACCTTATGTTTTCTTATAGCTAATAAAGGAGCAGTTGCAACTATGTTTCATTTATACTTGTCTAGCGAGTCTATGGTGCTAGTTTCTTTTCTGATTATCTTCTAATTGATGAAATCATCTCTCTTTTCATGCTTTATCTTATTCCTGTGGTTTTCCTTGTAGTTATATAGACAAAATTCTTATATTTAAGCTAAGTTTATGTGGAAATCATGCTTATGTTTCTTTTCTTCCAAGACTAATGAATTCATGATTTTACATGTTCATTATGTTCTTTTAAACTTTCACACTTATACTACATTGAAAACACTTTAAATTCATTATAACACACTGATATCTAGCTCCTATTTATATTTTCCACTGCATACTTGAGGCCTTGACCTAATTACCTGCTCTAATCCCTAGTCCAGCAAACTAAAAACCCTAAATTATTAAACACTCAAACAAAACTTATATATCTAGCCTAAAACCTATTTCTATTCAGTTTTTCATTAACAAATCCTTAGAGAGATCCCCCTCTGGCTCAGTAGGTCTAGTTACTAAACTGAAAGTGGTTCAAGGTTACCTTTTTCGATTTCCTCCTCAGCCTAGGAAATTGTAGGGGATAGCACCATGTAGTCTGGATTAAAATTTGTTGATGTGAGTTGTTTTGCAATGTCAGATGCGTCTAATAATGGTGGAAATTATGGCCAAAGGTGATCCACATTGAACATTGGGTGTAGGCTAAGGAATGGGGGAAATGCAGATTTCAAGAGCATTATCTCTCACAACTTTGGTGATGGTGTATGCCCCATATCAAAGTGGGAGAATCTTGCAGTGGGTCCCAGCAAGGTACTCCTTCTACAAATGTAGCCAAACTTTTTCACCCACCTGGAACTTGTGTGGCATCCGATGTTGATCATGTTCTTTCTTGTACTTAGCATTGGCTTTGTCCAATATGTCATGGACCTATTGGCAGATGTGTTCAATGTGATCAATGAAGCTATTTGCCTTGTCGACTTTAGACTAGACATGAGTCGAATATGCCTGATTTGTTGCAAATGGTATGGATACATCAATGGGACATAATGGCTGGAATCCCAAGCCCACCTAAAAAGGGTTGTTGCCAGTCGAGCTGTGGAGAGCTTGGTTGTAGCTGTGCTAGACATAGGGGAGGCTCTTATCCAATGTGCATGGATTCTTTGAGTGGTACATGTGTATAATGTGTATGATCATCTTGTTTATGACCTATGTCTTGTTGGCATTATGATACATATGTTGTACTTGATGGCAATCCACTCATCTCAGATGATAAATTATAGTGCAACAAAGTTCATGCACTTTCATGCAGAGAAAAGCACACGCACATGGGAAATCTTATGGTTGGTTCATGGTATTAGTCTGATAGTTTTTGATCCTATTGTTTTGGTCTGTGGTATTGCATCCAAAAGAATTGAACCCAAGTATTGGGTCTGTGGTATTATTTCTCAATGGTTTTGGTCCATGGTTTTGAGTGAGGCCTAGCCTATAAAAAGGAAGGAGATCATTTGGCTAATCACAAGTGTTGAAAATCTTAAGAAGAGCAAGATCTGAATTTCTAATAATTGTTTGGTGAGACATAGTTGAATCTGAAACAAGGAGAAACCGGAGCATTATAAGTCAGATCTACTGAAGAGAGTGGCAATAGCGCAGTGCGGAGGTGCGCAGAACCAGAGAAGAAGCAGGTGCGGAGTTGCGCAGACTCGTCACGACAAAAGTGCAG